>SSNP01000008.1:6675685-6701389 GCA_006937955.1 Pachypanchax playfairii
TTTTTTTGTTTTATGAAACAAAGTTTCTTGTTTTGGAAATATTTTTCACTTGTTCTAAACATGACCAGACACACACTGACCCGCCCGGCAGCGTCTGGAAGGCAGGTTGGCGACTTGGTACCAACGATCCTCCTGGAAGTCGTAACACTCCACGCTGCAGATGGCTTTAGGAGCCTGACCTCCCACTACAATCATCACCTGCACGGAGCCAAAGCTGTTAAATTACAAAGAGCTTTGCAGAAGGTGCACAGACACACCTGTAAGTTGTTCAAATAAAAGATGGCTCCTGTCTGCTGAAGCTGTGAGAGCACCTTGGGGACTTTGTTGGGAGTTCGGGGTCTGGTCCTGTCGGTCTTGATGAGGTGTCGCTGGTCAGCTGGAAGCAGGTGATACTTCATGGCTTCTATCAGGAAATCTTTGCATGTGTTGTTGTTCTTTATTAAAGCTTCTTCCTCAACAATCTGTTAACAAAAACACACATTCAGAACAAAGATCAAAAGGTTAAGAACAAATATTCAGCAGCGAAGCGTGAAGATCTATTTTACCTTGACCAGATAATCCCTGGAGAGCAGAGGAAGTCTAACATGTTCCATTAACTTGGGCATGTGTTCGAGACGAGTGGATTTATCATGCTTGATCCAAGATATCATCGCCTCAAACACCTGAGAGATGACAAACGGTGGAGTCACACAGCATCCAAAAGCAAAATATTTCATACAAACTAAAGAGTGAAATCTTTAAAGGAAGTATTTACAACCTAAATCATTAAAACATTGACTTATAACAACATTGTGATCTACAGACTCTGTTCTGATGTCCAACCTTTTCCTCGGTGGAGACGGTGAGCTTGTCGCTGGAGATCAGGCTGCACACTTGATGCAGAGAAAGTCCCAGGAACTCCTCGCTCTGCACCACCTCACAGAAATGCTGCTCTGGGAGGCAAAAACAAACAAATTTACAAACAAACAGCAAATAAAACGTGTCTGATGTGATCGATACGAGGCTTACCAGCGTATGCGTTCGCCTGGTTGAGAAGCTCTGTGCATGTGTGCAGATCAGCGAAGGCCCTGATGCCCAGACAGTTTGTGGGATGAAGCTGAGACTGCAGGAACTCACAGCAAACCTGACGGACATCCATCAGCTGGAGGAGGTTAGCTGCAGACAGGAGAACCTGAACAAACAAAGAACAGAAGAAAGATGTTACACAACAGGTTTTATGAAAACCTGAGAACTGGAAATCAGAGTATCTGCTCAACAAGTTCAAAAACACAAAATCATCAGGTTTAATGTCTGAAAACCAGCTGATCCAGATGTCTCCTTTAAATCAATCAGGTGATCAATCAATCTGAACAGTGGGTTGGTTAGACGTGTGAAACTAACCGTCTCCAGTTCACTGATAATTCTGTCAAACACTTAGTTTCATTCATTTTAAAAGAATAGAGAACTGCATTTCCTCTGGACACATCTATCAATCTGTTAATATCCTCTTTGATTAATGACAGCAGACAATGATCTGATTAAACTCCCTCGGTTAGAAATCCTCTAATCTCTATATACAGAAACTGCTCAACAAAAACAGGCAAAGATTTATTTTTACCAGCGTCTCACGGTTTTTATTTTTCTACCATAAAAGGGTGACAAAGTTTCTTTTAAAGAATCACTACAACAGGTAGGCGAGTAAGAGTCAGTATCTGGTCGTGATGTTTTCGGAGAAGCAGCTGGAACACAGAAGGACAGCAGCAAAGAAACAGGAAAAACAATCTAACTGAATATTAGGAACAGGTTTTACACACAAATGACAAAACAACAAGTGAGCAGAGCAGCCAGACACACAGCTAACAGTGGGAGGATTTCCTCTCTCTTTCCACTCGTTTCCTGCACTAATAATCAGAGGAAACATCCTGGCTGCAGCTGGATCGAGCTGCATGGCGAGCGGAGAGGCTGAAGAATTAAACGCCGTGGTGATGAACACCGCCGGTCAATCTACAGCTGATAGCTGCACACAGCTGTTAGCTGCTCACGTCTGAATTCAAACGAAGACCAAACACTGTTGGGTCTGGACTCTCACCAAGCCAGAGGACTTAAATCATTTACAAATGCTTTTATTGTGAAGGATAAAACATTATGAGATGTCTCTGTGTTAAAAAGACCAGAAACCTTGTGAACATTAACATTCAAATTAGTAATTTATCAGAAGAAGCTGATTCACCTGATCCACTCTCAGGGAGAATTTAATGCCAGTTTGTAATTTTGTTACTCTGACGTGCCAAAATTCTTAATCCAAAAACAAAAGGTGAACAAACAACAGAGAAAGGTCAAGGCTGATGTTTCAGGTTTCCTCTGAAACGAGCAGGAAGTTCAGACTAATGCTGCTGTGCTTCTGATGGAAGGAACAGATTCAACAGATTTATATAAAGTGTAAATAAATGAGAATCTGTGGAAGAAGCAAGCAGTTCATTTAGCCTGAGTTTCCAGGCAGCTGGAAACATGAACGCACACTCACCTGGACGTTGTCTTCGGTAACCTCGATCTCGGCGGTGTAAATGTAGTCAATCAGTTTCCTCAGAGTCTGACCGTCCACGTCTCTGATCTCCACCTGATGAGCTTTGCTCTCACTCATGTCGCCTTCAAACACACATAAAAACACACGTTTAAGCTCAAACACACGCATAAACATGTGAGACGGCCAAGCAAACAACGCTGCCTGCACCTGTGAACATGGCACAAAAGTAGGGGCTGCAAGACGCCAGGACTACCCTGTGAGCCGGGACCTCGACACTTCCTGCCACCAGCTGGACGTCGCACAGCAACTTTTTACTGAAAGATGGTGAACGAGAAGAGAAGCAGAGAATTAATGTCATTTAAAAGACTTTGAGTCTCGGCTGAGGAGCTTCTCAGCAGAAACACTTAAATAACCTGTTTTGATTTATCTTATTAACAGATAAACTCTGGTAAAAACAAGACCTCCTGAATAACTTTTGTTTTAAACACACGTGTGAATGAGGGTTACACACCTCCTCAGATCGTTCATCAGCTGGAAAGCCTTCCTCATGTGTGTCTGGTTGAAGGTGTGAATCCCTCCATTCACCGCATCCTCCTCTAAGTCCATGGTGCAGTTGGGATGTGGTGAAGCCAGCGTGGTCACCAGACTGGTAAGACATGAGAGGCAGTGTCTGGATCAGCAGAGACACACGAAGACCAAACAGTTAGACAAACATTTTTTATACACGTTTGGTCTTTGATCCTAAATATCACATTCTTGTTGCTCAATTACACCAAAACAGGAAGTTTTCTGCTGCTCATTCAGAATGTGCTTGGTGTATTTTACCAAAACTACTCACGCACATTTCATTAGGAGCTTATTTAATTATATCAACAAGTCAAAAACTTTAATATTGTGATCGAGAAACATATTTTTGGAAGTCTGGTGTTAAATCCATCAGCTGACCGGGTGAAAATGGGCTGATGTGTGATTTAATTGTTTCATTTGCATTAATCTTTTTCAATTATTCCCATTAATGGACTCATGAAACTAAGTTCAGTCAAAACAAAAGCAGTAAACCTTCTTTGGGTGACAAGACTCATTTTACCTCCATCAAAAACCCTAAAACCTGAATTTAAACGGAAAGCGGTCTGATGGCTAACTAACTTCACTGCTAACAAGCTTCTGATAACAAACTGCCACGTACCATCAATAAACTGTGATTAAATAAATACAACCCGCATTCCGTTTATCTTCTATCAGCAGCCACATTGTGACATTTTGTGAACGTTAAGTTTTGTCGGTAACTAACTGAATCACATCAGCTGCTAGCGAACAAAACAAAGCTAACAGCTAGCTTCAATCAGAAGGAGCTCTGTGGCTGTCCGGGATGTTTGCAGCCGGTTGTTCATGCGGACTAAAATGTTACACAACAGATGTAGTAGAAGCTGCGTGAATCACATCTCTGCTGAATAAATCCGCCTGCTGAGAGAACTCACCCTAACGGCACACCGTCCATCCTCACGGAGTCAGAAACCACCGCAGGCATCAGCTACCGAGCATCTGCACACAGATTGTGTATTAACAAGATGGATCACTCTGAAAAAGAAACCGACACCCACGGCCTCAGAGGAGTTACGGCAGACCGTTGTAACATTTAATCTAACAACGCAACTAATTGTATTTTTCTGAGGCGTCTATCATTGGCTTTCCACAGTTTCACCTTATCTAAACTGAAATCAGAGATTTTACTTTCCTTGTACGAAAATTATATCCCAACGTCTCCAAAACTGGAACTGCATTAGGGAAAACATATCTAAACAATTTGAGAGGTTTAAGTGGCCATTTTTTTTACATTTAATCAAAGATACATGTGATTTCTTTATATTAAATGAACATTTGAGAAATCTCAAAGACAAATAACTGGAAGTTAAAATATCTGAAATGTGACACTTTTTATACATGCAGAACTGTTGGTAACCTTCCACTGAAGAAAGATAAACCCATTGACTAAATAATAAGACATTACTAATAATCAGGCACCTTTTACTTGTAGTTCAACAGAATAATTTTAGAAAATAAACTAATGAAACTGACCTGGACATAAACAATTATATTTGAGCACAGAGGGACTTTAACTTGAGGTGTTTCCTGTTAGGTGCCTTCAAGGGTTCTGCCAAATGTTCTGATTGGTGTTGGAAAGCTTGGTCTCAGTTGCAGGTTATGGTTTCTCCAACAATATAGCACCCCAAAACACAAAGCTAAAACATCAAAGAACAAATACTGGACTGTTATGAAGTGACTCTCTGTGAGCCCTGATTTAAATCTGATGTGAACATCTGTGGAAGGAGCTGAAACATCTGCAGGAGGAAACCTGCAACCCAGCTGAAGCAGTCTGCTCATGCTGCCTGTCGACACATGCAGAAATTTCACTCAGATTTACAGAAATCACTAGATTGCAGTGATTATCTCACTGCAATTCAACTAATTTTATTAATTCTCTTGAACTAGATTATATAATAATTTCTGATTTTCATTATGAGGTTTTATTTCAATGCAAAGGTTCTAGCTGTGTCTGTATTTATTGATCTTTACAACCTCTGATATTCTTGAAAATGTGCTTCTTACCATGACTGAACATTATAGAAAATTTAAACAAGTGACTACTTACACTGATTTTATTTCACTTGTTAAAATTCAAACTAAATTTATTGCATATCCTAAATGTGATCATTTTTCAAAACCTCACAATGAGTTGTGAATACCACGTTGCTGAAATAAATGTTTGTGAAGCCAAAATCTTAAATTTATCTTTAAAATATTTATGTCAAATGGATTTTGATTTAAGGCCAGAAGATTTTAACATTACATGACACCTACTGTTTATTCTCTCTATAACGCTTATTTTCAATTAAAGCCAAACCAGATCTTCAGGACTGGCTGGTCATCCAGGATATAAAACTAGGTAAACTAACTGATTGGATTTTTATAATACAAATCAGGCTGCTTATAACCAATGATTTAAATTACAAAAAAATAACCATCGACATAAATTAGGACAAGTACAATAAATAGATGTTCGAAACATTAAAAAGTTTTAATAAAAGCAGAGTAAAACATAAAAGGTAAAATTAACACATCCACTTGAAAACAGTTACATTGTCTTAAAACAGCCTATAATGGGACGGAAAAGTGAAATTAATACAGTAATTTACATGAACAGTCCGTGACGTTTCTTGGGAATCACATTTTAATATCAGGAAACTCAATCAAGTCTCGTGCTGCGTGACACAAACGCCAACTTCACTTTAAACCCTGAGTTCATGATACAAAAACAATCACGCCGGACCGGGTCTGCAGAAAGCAGGACTAATATACATCACGGTTTCACGAATGGAATAATACAAGTCCTTCTGGAACACAATACATTTTGAGAAGTCACAATTTATACTGAAAGTCCCAAATAGGTGCAACAAAAAGAACAGATGGTGTCCGGGTGAAGGTGGCGGACTCCACCGGGACCGGGTGTCTCCACCGGGCCCTGCTCGATCTACCGCCCCACCTGGAATCGTGTGATGTGGATTCAATTCGAGTTCGTTTCAAGTGTCTACATTAATATCGTTGAGTTTCGACGGTGCTACTAATAGCCCCCGCCAAACCCTCCTCCCCTCCCGGCAGCCGCACCTCCTCCACCTCCTCTATACGGCGCTCCACTCCGGTAGGAAAAATTCCCCCCCTTCATTGCGCCATAGTTTGACTGCTGCTGTCCGTAGCCTTCTCCAAAGTCACCGTTGCTGTAATCACCTCCCATCTGGCTATCATAGCCGTTGTATCCTCCATAGCCTCCTCCGTAGCCCTCGCCACCACCGCTACCGTAGTAACCCTCACCGTAACCGTAGCCACCTCCGTATCCTCCCCCATAGCCGCCACCGTAACCTCCTCCATAGCCGCCGCCGCCTCCTCCTCTCCCGCCACCATAGTTCTGCATTCCTCTTCCTCGACCTCTTCCTCCTCCTCCGCGGCCACCAGTGGACATTTCCTGCTTGGTGAGAGCCTTCTTCACCTCCACCTTGTTCCCGTTAATCGTGTGGTATTTGTTGAGCACCGCTTTGGTGGCGGAGTCGGTGTCCTCGAAGAAGACAAAGCCGAAGCCTCTCCGCCTGCCGGTCTGCTTGTCAGAGATTATTTCAGACTTCTCGACTGCACCGAACTGAGAGAAGTACTCTGTTAGGTTTTCGGCCTCGATGTGGTCTTTCACGCCGCCGACGAAAATCTTCTTGACATTTGCCAAAATATCTGGGTTGTTGGCGTCTTCTCGCGCTACGGCCCGTTTCAGCTCCACGTTGTTGCCGTCGACGACATGTGGCTTAGCAGCCATTGCTGCATCGGCCTCCTCCGGCGTCGAGTACGTGATGAAGCCGAAACAGCGGGACCGTCCGAGTTGTTGATTCATAACAACAACACAGTCGGTGAGCGTCCCATACTGTTCGAAATACCCACGAAGACCGTCATCTGTGGTTTCCACGTTCAAACCGCCAACAAAGAGTTTACAGAGTTTGTTCGTCATGACTGAGTCTCTGTTAGTAGGATCAGAAACTGAGACCATTCCGCTCCTTCTTCTATGAATGTCAAGGCGGGCCGTTGTTCCTCCAGCCTACATCTGACGTTGCGCTTTCTCATTGGCTATTTCGATTTTAAAAAATCACAGACACACTCGCGAGATTTCCCTTTGTCATCAAGCACAGCTAGCTGTTAGGAAAAGAATAGAACCTCACCGATGTCTATGGTGATATTTTTTGCTCTACTACAAATACTTTCTTGTTCTACCTGGTGACACTTCAGTACAACCAAACACGCACAAATCAAGCTAACTTATGAAAAATCAGACAATGTGCCCCAATTATGTTAATTTTTAGACGAAATCAAATTCCGCTCGAAATACAAAATAAAAACAACGTGCCATTATTCTCGGGGCTTCTACTCTCACATAAGACAGGCACTTTGATTAGGACACATTCTTCCATCACTAAAAGCAAACGATATGCCTTTGATCTGACAGAGCATGTTGATACTGGAAAACCACATGCGGCAGGGACCCTCGTCTACAGAACTGATTCTGATCACTTTACATAAAACCCTGCTCTTCAAGTCTCGACATGACCGTTTCTAACAATGTTACTCTATAACTGCATCCCTAACATAATTTAACTTCGCAAATCAAATTAATGTGTTGCTACATGCTCATTTTCAAGCCACCACAAACTGCAACTATTTAAGCAGTTTGTGATCTTTTATTTAGTCTTTACCACCTAATGTTCTGTACTTAATACCCAGTGGATTTACTGAGCTGTTTTGCATATTAACAAAAATCTGAAAATATTCGGTTCTAAAGATTGAAAGACACACAAATGTTATAACTTTAGGGCAAAACTGATGTTCAGATTCCTTCTAACCCAAATGAGGATATGCAACTTGATTATGAGTAACTTTGCTTCTACATATGAACTATAAAATCTGATTAATTAAGCCTATTATAAACCAGCACACCTTCCCAAGAAATGTTCATGATTAGACCCTTTGTGACGTGCATCTCTGGAACTGTAACAAGGTAAAAAAGTAACAAGCCTTTGGGTATATAAATATAAAAATTTATTAAGAATTCATAAAAAACAGAATGTTGTATCCTGAGTTGATTGAAAATCGTCAAAAAAAAACCTAAAAACAAGAACAAAAGCAACATTCACATACTTTGTATCAAAACTCACTCCAGTCTTCAGTCACTGCTGGTGTCAATACAAATCACAGTAACATTTAAAATATGTCAAAAGCAGTGTGATAAAAATCCTCCTACGAATCTGAAATCAGTCCTTTAACTGCTTTAAACCACTTTTTCAATCCCTTGCGAAAACTGGCATCACCTGAGGGAGAGAAGGCACACTCTTCGAACCGCCAATGTGGAGACACACACCCCATCACTTTCAGGGGGATGTCCTCATGTCCAGGTTACCATAGCAACCTGAAGAAATGGAAGAAAAGCATAATTAGCAAGTGAATGATGAAGAGCCTTTTACTCGTTCCAGTAAAATAATTGTGGAACAAAAGGTTGTCCCCTTCCACCCACTTCAGGTTCATAACAAACCAAATTAGCATCCATCCCCAATTTTTCCTTCAAGTTTAGCTATATTAAAAAAAAGAAAGGCGCAGTGATCTGATTGTAAGTTAAGAATAAATAATGGTACACTTGTGCACCATCTTAAAATATATTCCATACATTGTTGACCAACACAGAGCAAAGACAGGTTGATTTACATACCTAGTTGGCTGGATGTGGATATCCTAAAGAGATATTTCAGACTCCTATCACAATCGACCCCAGGTAATCAACAGGGTCCTGATGTAGCCTACAAACAAACTGCTACGGCTATTTTGGCTGGGATAGCCTACTGGAATACAAGTAAGAACACCTAAATATAGGAATAATCAAAGATAATTATCAGAGCCCCCATGACCACATATAGATGTATTAAAAATATAAAATATAAGTGAGTCATATTAGAAATATCTAAAACCACAATTTTAAGACAAGGTTACACCCTACAAAGCCTACATGCTTTGGCTGTGGGTAGACTGCAACCATTTCACCCACCTGATTGTAAGGGAATAAACTGGAAATGATGCCATGTAACTAAAGATCAACAAGATGATGCCATTTAAACCTGTGAATGAACTTGAAGCCTGGTTAAATAAGTAAGATAACTAAGCTAAGTGGTATAACGTTTTATTTAAAATGAACATACATAAGCAGTGTTTCAACAAGTTTTGTTCTCCAGACATGAAAGTATACAATATACATTAGATATTGCTACAGGTAATGGAAAATGAACAATTATTAGCCGCAACTACCACTAAGTGTATTTTAGGAACAGAATGGGAAAAGAAACAAACTAAAATCCTGAAGTTTCACGCTTTGCCTTTGCTGAAAGTCATTATACAAATTGATCAAAATGACATAAGAAAACTAAACATGCCTTTTTTAACCTCATACACAGAAATGTACACTGAATTTTCCCCCAAAAACAAGGACGACTCCAACCGCTTAAAAATGTCAAAATATTAAAAATAAACAATCCTACATTGAAAATTTGAAAACATCGGGTGAGCGCAAAGAAGAAAAAAAAATTCAAATCTACCGCACAAGGATGGCGTAAGTACAATAAAAAAGGGATCACTGCACGTGTAATTCTTCATCGTGTGTCCTAGAACAGCAACACGTGCTGCTGTTATAACCAGGTGTTCTGGGAAGTGACCTTCCTACCTGTTTGGGTATTTGAGGTCTTGAATATGGGTGGGGTGGGGGGGTCTGTCTCTGCCATGATGGTTGGATTTCACGGCAGACGCCCCGATACTGAGTCTTGCGTCCGATGGGGAGTAACTTGTGGCAGGGAGTGGGGGTGGTCGTCTTCCTCCAGTCTCATTTAGTAGCCGCCACCACCGTACCCCCCCCTCGGGTAGCCGCCGCCTCCACCGCCCCTGGTGTAGGGAGCAGCGCTCCTCTGGCCACCGAAGGGCCCCTTCATGGGCCCATAACCTGAAGAATGCTGCCCATAACCACTGCCAAAGTCGTTGTAGCCGTTGCCACCGCCATACCCACTTCCCTGGTCGCTATAACCACCCCCATAGGGGCCACCGTACCCTCCGTAGCCGCCACAGTTGTAGCCTCCGCCATTTCCGTAGTTGTAGCTTCCGCCATAATCTCTGCCACCGTAGCCATTTTGATTTCCTCTCATGCCTCGGCCTCCTCTGCCCCTGGGCGCCATTCCGGTTCTGGTTGCTGCTTGCATCTCTTGTTTCGTCAAGGCTTTCTTCACCTCCACTTTGTGTCCATTAACAGTGTGGAACTTCACCACGACCGCTTTATCGGCGGCATCGTGATCGTTGAAGTACACAAAGCCGAAGCCCCTTTTCTTTCCAGTCTCCTTCTCAGAGATCACTTCGGACTTCTCGACCGGGCCATACTGAGAGAAATAATCGGTCAGATGCTGCTCTTCGATGTCGTCCTTCAGACCGCCAACAAAGATTTTCTTCACTTTGGCAAGAGCCTCGGGCTTATTGGCATCCTCTCTCGCCACGGCACGCTTCACCTCGACCGCGTTTCCGTCGACAGTGTGCGGCCTGGCCGCCATTGCTGCATCGGCCTCCTCCGGTGTGGAGTAGGTCACAAAGCCGAAACAGCGGGATCGCTGCAGCTGCTTGTTCACGACCACAACGCAGTCGGTCAGAGTTCCGTACTGCTCGAAGTGCTTGCGCAGCCCTTCGTCATCGGTGTCAACGTTTAGCCCACCGACAAAAAGTTTACAAAGCTGGTCACTCATCTTGGGCAAGATGTCGATCGAAGCGAAGCTGTGTTCTGTGAAGTGTTGATCTCAAAATGGCGGTCAGATATGTACGCATCTGTATTTATACGGCACGCGAAGTGACGCTGGATCTGTGACGCCTTTTCCGGTTCTCGAATCCGCCTGTGTGGAAATTGGGACAATTTGTTCTAAACAACAATAACAAACTTAAAAAATCGATGTTTTAAAAGTAAATATATATATATAAATAACATGTTAAGTGAAATGTTTCATAAATTAAACTGATATCTGAGCTGTTGTTCAGCTGAGCTCTGCAGTTATTCAATATTTGAACTGCGCACATTTAAAGACTTATAACCAAAATTACTAACATACCTCAGCTGTTTTGGGGGATTTATGTCAAGTGTAAGACACAAATTTTGACTTTTGCCACTAATACAATTTAAAATAACATTTTCAATGCAATAAAACAGACTCACTTATTCACAAGATTTCTAATGTAATTATTAAACACAAAAGTACTTTTAAAACAAAGACTGTGCCTGAACTCAGATGATTTTTTTTAATGGTAGATGAGTTTAAAAACACTTGGCTAGATTTCCATGTCAACATTTCCCCCATCGGTTTATAGACATGTTTATTTTTGAGGGTCATGTGACTAAAGATAAACAAATACTAAAATCAAACTCTCACCTAAATATTGAGAATGAATCACAATTTCTATTCTACTAAAGCAAACATTCATTGCAGTATGTGTTTACCAGGAACCTGATTGACTTACAGCATTTTGGGGGATTTCTGTGTTTGGATTAACATGATAACATGTAACACTGAAAATCTAGTGGCCACTGTTAAATAGACAAAAGCCAATCTAATCTAATTAGATACTGATGCACTCAAAGAAAGATGATTTGATCATTCAAGTTTTGCTCATTACTAATGGTGAAACTGACCTCTTTAGAAATAGCAGATAAATCTAGCATGACCAATCAGATCCTCCTGCACTACGTTCAAATGCACATCTTTGTAAAGTAATCTGTCAAAGACGTGAGGGCCTGGTTGATCAGGTAAAGATAAAACCAGGATTCTGTGACAATAAGAGCTGAGGTAAATCTCTCAAATCACCACACAAAAGAGTAATAATCTGGTTAGAACATCTTCTGCTGTATTCTAAAAAAAACATTTGTAGAATGAAACAAACTCGATAACCATTAACAAGTTTTCTTTTTATTTGTTGTAGTAAAATCAAACATCTAACTAGCAGTTTTCCACCCAGCCCCTTTCTCTGGACTGTAATATTCAGAGTAAAGGCCTATAATGAAAATGTTGATAGTCCATGTGCTTGAATGGATCAGATCAAACAACTTCTAGCCAAATCTAAAACACAGTCTGAAAGAGGAAGAGCTCAGCTTCTGTAGGAAAAAAAGGGAGAGGGATGGGTGAACATGACCAGCTAGCAGAATGGAGGGGTGTTGAAGGGACTGAAGGGTTGGGGATCTGGATCACAGCTCCACTGGTGGCTCTGAGTAGGCCTGGTCGCAGATGAAAGACAGCAGGCCATAATTCGATCTTGTTAACACTAGGAAGTACCATTTGAGTGATCACATAATGTAGACTTTTTCTGCCTGAGAGAAGTTGAAGACTTCTTTGGTTCTAGGACACACCACTTTATCATCCTGGCGAATGGAGAGAAGAGACTGGAGGACAAAAAAGGCAGAACAAATTTTACAAATTGGCACAACTTTCCTAAATTCACACTGCTCTCCAAACAAAGAACCACATCTCTCAGAGAACTTACATTGTATCCATAGACATATCCATTAGGCAGCATCATAGGAGGGTTGTTTTCATTCATGACCTCCCCCGAGATCTTACACACTAGTCTGGAATTAGCACAGTGGGCCATAGGTAATGGCTGTGCCAGTTTGTTGAGAGACTTACTGCACACTGGGCAGTCTGGATTTTTTGAGCTACCATCCTCCTTGTAACACTGACTGATATGGATTGTTAAGGATCATGTGTGTTTTAATGAACATATTTCTTTCTGCAAGGTGTTCTCATAAATCTCCAAGAAGACAGATTATGCATCTTTGTAAGGTTCAGGGAGTTACAGCGGAAGGATACGGTGTCTTGATAGCAGACAGACCAGCCTGTAGGGTGATAGTGAAGACCGAGCTGTTTCCCAGCTGATGCAGTCTGTAGTTGTCATATCGGAACTGCTGGATCAGCATCTTCCAGCGAGCAGAGTCCAGAAGATCCTGAAGAAACATAAAGACAAGAATGAAATGTTTATAGTCACTTTGATTATTCAGTTATATTTAAATAATCTAATACAACAGATCAGAAGGTATAAAGGAATATAAATTTAAAGAACATCTTGTATTTAAACTCAGAAAAATATTAAAAGTAGAGAATACAAAATGTTGTTGGGTAAAAACCAGGTTAACTTCTAAAAACAGAACCTCTAGTTTGAAACGGACTAAAATTAATTCATTAAAAATACCTTCTAGCTCTGTCATGCAAAAACACAATTAATCTGATAAATCATAAATACATGAAAAGGATAATTATTGATAACACCATCAATAGTAGTTACTAGTCCCTTCCAAGCAGAAAAAACCCACTCATGGTGCAGGAGTTTAGACAAGGTTATCTTCCTTAAAAGATAAAAAGACGCCCTCTAGTGGCTCTTTGTGTGCTCTTTGTTTTCAGCTTATTTCTGACCATACAGAACACACTAACGATATTACCTTATACGGGGAGATGTGTGTATCTGATGGGAAGGCCAGCATGCCCATCACCTGCCGAACCTCATCCAGCTGTCCTCCTTCTGCTTGACTGAAGTGCTTCCTTGCATGTCTGATTATACACACAGACGCCAACAAACCCAGTAAGTCAAAGGTTGAGAATCTGATAAAGCAACAAAATTGAGTGTGAGGTGTGTGTTCTGGTCCTTGTTACATACCGGACTGCATCCATGCGCTTGTTTTGTCTGATGAGCTCAATAAACTCCTGGATTCTCAGACTGAACTCAAGACAACTCTGTCAAAATAAGATAGAATATGTTGTTAAATTTCATTATCAATTTTTCTTATTTCTTACAAGGACAGAATGAACAAGCAAAAGATCACTTTGGTAGTGTTAGTGGGCTCTGATGTTAATTGTGAACTACTTACATCTGATTGACTCTGGCTGAAGAAATAAAGCTATTCCCTAATTAAAAGGTTTGACCTCCTGCTCCTCCAGATCAAGAGTCACAGTGTCTGTTAACAACAATAACAACTCCAAATATCAAATTTAGCAACTAAATACTTGTCGTTTATGTGTAACTTGGATTAAGAACTAGACATAAATCAATCAATCAAAAAATAAATGTATAATTTCAATAGTTTAAAGAAATTATTTCCCAAATAATCAAATTTAAATGAAGATTAGAGATTTAAATTTATGTTATGTTATTATATTTTCCTGGCAGCTTGACACAAAACACCTTAATCTAAAACAACACTGTCACCTAATGACAAAACTAAAAGAGATTTTATTTACCCATTTTTTCCCATCTGGTAGATATTTGTGCTTAAAATATTTAATCGTGAAATAGTATTTTCTTTATTTTAGGTAAAAAAAATGTTCTGAATTCAATATTTACATATTTTACTGTGACCTTACCTGAAACTTGAAGCTGTTTTCAACTATCATTTAAATTACTAGTTTATTTGCATAGAAATTAAAGATTTGAGTCCATAGTGTTAAAAAATATCTGCACCCTACATCTGACTGGTTTAACCCTCTTACACTCCTTAAAGCTGGTATTTCATTCTTGTAAAAGAAGTACCTTCATTTTGCGGAGGCGAGACTTGTTGTCATGGCACCAGGCTAAGCAGGTGGCCGTCTCCTGCCTCTCCAAAGACTCCTCTACTTCTTTAGCTGTGAGGAACATCTCAATGTTCACCAGATCCTAAAGGCAGACAGACGTGACGTTGCAGATAGGAAATTTGATGTATTTGGAATGTCACTTTAATTTGCACTTCAAAAGGTTTAAATACATGAAATGACCATAAAATGATGTAAAACATTGACATATAAAAATGACCTCTATGCCACTCTGCCTGGCCAGCTTGACAGCTGTGTTGTAGTAGCCACAGCGCAGCAGATGCTCCACCATCATGCGGTCCATACGCTTTTTCTTCCACAGATTGACTGAAGGTGGCTGATCACTGCTGTGCTCCTTCAGGTGCTCAATGCGACGTTTACATAGCTTTGCACTCTCGTCTTCTGCTTGAATAGACTCTGCAGCCTTCAGGAAATACAAATAAGGAGTATATTAGGTTCAATGTTCTAGAAATGTAAGTATCTAAGTAAAAAGTAAATCTTGAATTAAGAATGTTATTTTGGTATTTAAAGTAAATTATTCTGAAACATCAAACTAAGCAGAAACAGACTATGAAAACTAGGTTCATTTGTACATTATAAACATCTTGTATTAAAACAGAAGAATGTTTTCCAGGAGGTTTCTTGCTTCACTGTAACGAGTGAGCCGGCTTGCAGATAACCCCCCCCCCACCCTCTGAGGGCCTTGAAGGGTCTCTGTGCACCTGGTTTGTATGTGAAACTGTCAGGGGATTAGATTCACTGCTGCATTACAAGTTCTTGAGAGCTGGAATCCTCTGTTAAAAGATGGTCTCTCTTTTACTCCTTTCTCAAGGCATTGATCATCAATCCGTCCGTCAGTCAGTCATTATCTACACCTGCTTGTTCCTGTTCAGGTGTACCCTGCCTCTCGCCCAATGACTACTGAAGATAAGCACGAGCTTCCAGAAACCCCTGAACAGGAACCATTGATCTTCTCTGTCCAAAATATAAACACTGCTGTCATTGAAAGAGTTTCCTTCTGTTTCTACAGATTTAGCATTTTGAACTGATGAAGCTCCTCAGATGAGAAACTAAATGTCTTCAAGGACCAAGAAAAAAGTCCAATTGCCTTTTGTAACCCATTCAAGTGTAGTCATTTTAATAAACAGGGACTTCCTGTTCCACAAACTGACACATGATGACTCTGTTACATACTGGTCTCCTCATAGGGACAATATCAGATTCAACATAAACAGAAAAACTACAGTGTGGAAATCTGCTGTATATAAAAATCCACACATTATATATGAACTATAAATAACAGCTTCTGATGCACAAATGGTGTTTTGCTCTGCTTATCTTCAACTAAGACGAAACATCCATAACTAAAAAGTCAATGAGGGTCAAATAAAAGTCTTTACTGTTAGACAACATAAGCAGCTTTAACAGAAGTGCCTCATTAGGGTGAAAAGTCAAATATTTGTTAAAGATTATTAACAGTTAACTTAAGTAGATCTGTCTGAGAAGTTGGAAACAAAAATCAACTATTTGTTATTGACTTTTCTTAAAAATAACTCAGCTTCAAATTCCAAGCCTTTCAAAATGAACTCAGAAAAACTCAGAAAGGGTTCCTTAATAGATTGTAGGACTCAAAAATAAGCTTATTAACTGAATGTCTCACCTTCCTCTTCAGAGCGCTGAGCTTCTCCACCACTCCATCCAGCAGCGACACCACTGAGTCAACCACTGGGAAGCTGCTCAGCGTCTTCTCCAGCTCTGCTACCACCATCGTGACGTGGCTCGTCTCTCGATCAATGTTTTTTTGAGCTGCTCTGAAACGTTTATTCAGAGTTTCATACGGGACCTATAAAAAATAACATTTCTCAGTGTTAATCACTGAATTATCTCAGCAAAGTTTCATAGACTGTCATTAATAATAACAATGTGAGATTGGTTTCTGCTGATGAAGCTATAATATAAATATAACTGAAGTTTACATCTTCTATCAGTTACATATTTGTCCCACCGAAAGGAAAGAACATAATCTCATCAACGTCCAGATTCTGTTCTCGAGTCCAGCTTTTATTTATTCTGATGCTTCTTAACTTGGTCAGTGAGTCGAGGACTGTGAGTTACATCTCAAAGGTTCTGCTCGTTTGGGTGCAGGAACACTATAAACTTACACCCTGATATTAAATGACTGTAACACCATCATTTATTTACCCATAGAAGTCACAATATACCTGATGGGAAGTGGACTGCAGTGTTAATGTCTCCATTTCTCCTTTATTTGCAATTCTCAAGCAGCGTTTGCCAACAATACTTTTGTTATTGGGAATAAAATCAACTAAATGTTTCTGGAAGAGTTACCGATTCAATTACGGAGGAAAAACAAACCGACAAAGACCAGATCAGACCAGTTCTACTCATTCACCAAACCCAGGAATAACTGAAAACGTGCTGCAGGTGAAGTTTGTGCTGTTTTTCATACCCTGACAACTGTTTATCTTGTATTTCACTAACTCCATGTCACTGTGGACGATCTGCACTCAGTTCACACTCTGTGACAGACAAAGAGAGAGACGGAATGAACAGAGATTGGGTTTTTGTTGGCCCTGTTTCATCAACAATATGCTTTGCTGCACTCGTTTTGACTCCATTATTTCGGCATCATTTGTACCTGCTATCAGCTCCTACTCAGATCGGACTGACAGTCTGATGTTTACACAAACATATAGTTCAGCAGGTGTGAGCACTTTGTTTCACCAGATCCCAGTTGTCCTGGATGCACAATCTAAAGACTGATTTCAGTTTCAGACTGAACAGGAAGAAAACATAGATAGAACATACTGGCAACTTTAAATTAACTGTCTGACAAAGTGTCTCTAAATTTTAACAGTTTATATTTTCAGTAAAGTTAAATACTTTCAAAATTTTGAATGGATAATTTATCTTGTACTAAATTGTATTTTTACAGTGACCTTGATGAAAATGAAAATTGAATCATAAATGTGCTCTGGATATTTTTGCAGCACTTTGTAAATGTCTTCTTTAGGGTTATTATCTGTAGAGCCAAATTATTGCATGACAGATTGAGAGAAGCACTACAAATTTAAAATTACTTTATAATGTTAATCTCAGTATTTCCAGTATTATTTCAGCTTAGGTGACTTATAACAAATCAAAAATAGTTCAATTCTGCTAAATTTTGATGTCAGACTGTGAGGGGAAACAATGGAGCTAATACATACATAAATAAATAACCAAATTAGAAACTGACGGTATTCAAAACTAACTTTCCCAAATATATGTAAATAGATAGTTTTTGTTCATATTAGCATTTTCCTTTGTTTTAACACTGAGCTGACATCCACAAGGACACAAAAATCCAGGACATCTTGTTTTTTGCAGGTTAGAAATGTTCTCAGTGTCTGAGTCACCTCAATATTCTTATCCTGCACAATATAACATGCAACGTAACCTGCACTGCTTTCCAATTTCATGCCAAATATATAACCATCAGTCTTTTCTTAAAATGGTGCCCATCATCCTCATGCAGCAGACACATCCCCCAAACCACGACCATGTAATTCAACGCACAGCCAGCTGCACTAAACGATTCGTTATATTCAGCACGGCAACGCGATCCCGTCCGGTACGAGACAAACTGCTGTCAGTCCAGTCGTACTCACATCAGACACGGTGTTTGCACGCAGGGAGCAGCAGGACTTGTCTGAGCTCGTCTTGTCGCAGTAACGTTATGTGGAATGGAGGAAGAGTGCGTGTGCGCGGCAGCCGGCTGTGATTTCTCCCACTGGCCATTTTGAAGTGCACAGAGACGGCAGGAATCTGATGACACTGCGCTAAATCAAAGGATTGCTTATCCGCCTCGTGGCGTCACTAATCGGTCCATCGACCAGAGATAAATATTTACAGTTAGGATTTACCAGCTCGGCGTTATTTGGTAAGACACTCGAGTCATGTGAAGACAAAGATGGCCAACTGTAGTTTAACTACAGCAAGAGGAGCTAACGTTAGCAGGCCGATCACGTCTGCATAATGTATTTTCTTTGACGGAAAGCCTGGCGTTTTCTTAAAGTACGAGCAACCATGTTGTTTCAGGATCTGACTGGGATCGAGTAAAACCATTCCAAATACAAAACAAACACATCGCTCTGTTTCAGATAGGGTAGCTGATAACGTTATTATGCATTTCATCGTTGACTCTTATTCAACTGTAACTGACAAGGTCCATCCTTTTAAAGCTTGAACTAAAGCTAATAGCTGTCAGGCTTTTGATACCTCGACAATACTAATTAACACACCATGGCAGATCATAGTCAGCTAACTAATCACCACCTCATATTATGTATCTTTTCTTTAAAATTCGTTAAATTGCTGGACCTGGTCAGACTGGCTCAGCTAACGTTAGCCTCCCTGTTAAGTTCTTGTCCTCGCTGTGCGATGGCTCTAAGATTTACATCTTCCAACCATCTCTCTACAATCTGGTAAAATTTTAAACCCGAAACTATCAATAACTACCCGTTTCGGAGTTGTTTACCTTCAGGGTGGGATATTCTTGGACTTTAAGAGCCATGGACAGTTGGGATGCTGTCTCCTGCACCGCCATCTTGGTTTTGTGGTTTTCTGATGGTTGTTTGTGTTTTTCTTTTTTCAGCTCAGAATGGCTTCAGTGCTCATTACCGCCATCTGGTGACACGGTGCCAGTATTACCAATAACTACATTTACAAATCTTAAGAGCAAGAACCAAGGATCTTTAGATTAATGTTTATCTACTCTACTCTACAAGTTAAATTTATTTATAAGACACGTTTAAAAACAACCGTGGTTGACCGAAGTGCAGCTATTGCAAATGCTCTCCTTTTGTTTTCAGCATGTATTTTGGAATATCTAATCTTTAAAGGGTGTTTAAAAGTTTACCTTTAATAAATTAGCTGCTTGAGAACTTTTTCAGTGAAGTTATTAACTATCTTTATAAGAATGTTTGATTGTTAGGTCTCTTAACTCTGTCATATGAATCATTCAGACATAAAAGGCTCCGGAATGAAGTTATTAATGAGTTTGGGCATTACTGATCCAGTCTCATGGTTGAAAAAGCGGCAGATGGACCAACTATTACAATCTATGAGTAAAAACAGAGTGTTAACCTTAAAGGAGCAACATGAACCAGTTTATTTTTTAGATGTGGCGGTGGTCTAATCAATAACTGCATATTCAGGCCGATTTAAGTCCATCCAGAAAAAAAAGAAAGGAGAGTTACGTATGTAACTACGGTTCTAGTTGGCGGTCAGAAGGAATGCAACAGAAACAAATTTTAGAAATAAATGGCAGACATATAAAGAAATAGCAGTGAAACAATCTGTTTATTTAAATGATTGAAATTGAAAGTTCATTTTTCAATGTTACTTAAAGAAATGTCAAATTCAAGAGTTTTATGCTATTTCTGATTTTTTGATCGGTGACGTAAGATGGTGAATGATGTGGTCTGAAATGGTTTCATTTTGTTCTACATTAGTAACATTGTACAGATAGCTGAAACATAATGAACTTGACTGATGGTAACAAACTGACTTCACACAGAAGTAACATTTCATTTTCACTAAAATAAAGTTATTTTGAGGTTGAGGAAAGAAAAAAGAAACCATTAGGAATCACAAGCTGTATTTAATCATTAACATTGCACTTTGAGATATCTATAAAGTATAAATGTTGGACATTGGTGGAAGAATCGCTCAGTACTTTCAGATTTATCAATAGTTCTGATGTATTACAAATCTAAAGTGGGACATCTATAGCAAAGAATGTTTTCTTTATTAAATAATAACACAATTCAGTTAATGAGAAAACAAAAATATATAGCGGTACATGCAAGCAGTCCTAAAAGATACTTCATACTGCCAACAAGCCACATGTAGAGACTCCTCCCTGCATCGTTTTGTCTCATGGACATATTGATTTATTTGACTGTTTTAGTGAGGAAACCTTCCCCCCAGCTGGAGTCAACATATTGCCATTGGCCTCAGTCCAGTGTCGGCTTCTGCTGATTGGCCCAAACCAACTGCGGTCACTTACAATTGGCCCACTGTCTGTGCTCTGCTGTATGCCACGCCCACTCAGCTTTGGAACAAACCCTGGACACAGTGAGGAAGGTGAGGCAAGGTTTGTCATGCATTTTTGACCCTGTATTGAACACTTCCTGTGTGTGAGCTGTATGTGGGTAAGGGCGTGTGTTTGTGGAAGAGGCTGTGCACACATTTGTCTCTGCAGCACGTTTTAGGTCTATTTACATAACTGTGTGACAGGCCAAATAAGGATGAAGAACTGAGTGTGGTGAGAATGCAGCATGACAACTTGCTCATCTCACTATCTGAATATAATATGGGTTTAATTATGCTTATGCATTAACAGGTTTTTTGGCAGAAGCCCTGTTAATAATTTATGAACTCTTCTTTAAAGATGCATTCTGCCGAAAGGGGCTTTATCATTTTTTTAATGCAGAAAGAAGATATTGTTCTTTAATTTTATCAGTTTGAAATAAGTATTGAATAAAATATGGTACCACAACATTTAAGAAGGAATTATTTTTAGAAATGTTTGGCTATATTTTGAAAAATAAACCCAGCTAAACAAAAATGTTTTTCTACAACTGAAATCTCTGATTTATAGAATTTCATTTTGACCACTTTTTTAGACACACATACAGATTTATCTTTACATCTACATTCACTTTACAAGATGTGTAAGTATTTTTACATTAACCACCACAGAAACTTATTTTTGGATTTTTATATTTGTTCCTCCTAGTGAGAAAAACTCCACAGGCACCGACTGGCCCATTAATTGGGGGCTTGATGAAGGAAATAGGGAGCTGAAAACTCCCTGAAACAAAATATCCCTGGGCATTTCCTTTTTTCTGCTAGAGAAATGTAACAGACAGATGGTTGTTGGCAGACAAGTTAATTTCACATTTGACTTTATGTGCTGGATGCTGAATATTCTTCATTGTAGGTAAAATATTAGATTTTTTGTGACAGGATAGCCTGGCCCATAGAACTGACTGTTGGCTGACAGTGTCAGTAAAAGCAATGTGTGTTAGTGCGACACATCTTGTTTCAGTATTGATTATTCAGTATTTCTACTGACTGGATGGTTTAGTGAGGTCCTTGGATCGGTCCTGCTGGCATCACAGCCCTAGAGGAGAGCCGAGAAGATGAGCAAACCTGACTATCTACAAGAAGCAAAAGCAGTAACAAGGTTTCTGTAGATGAACCTGCAGAATCCCTGTCTGGCAGTTAGTGAAACCCCAAAAGCTCAGTAGACACTAAACCTGCTGTGATCACCGAACAGGACCGTTGTACTGATTACTGAGATGTGAACGTGAAAATAAAACGATAGTTAAACTATATAAATAAAAATATTCAAAACAACTCATGTTCTAGTTCAAGAAAAAAAAACTATTTCAGTTTGTCCAGCTTCTGTTTTATGGTCACTAAAACAGATGGTGTAATTCTCGTGTATTGATTGATTAATTGATTGATTTTACCTTTATTCTTCACTGCATGGAGAAGCAAATAGAAAACAAATAACTTTTTCAATTACCCGTCTCACAGTTTATTTGATTTTTACAAACCTGTTATTTCTTCTGTCAGTGCCTTTACCTCTTTTCCTCCTTTTCCTCTCTGCCCTCCCTTCTCTTTTTCTTTTTTTAAAGTTCTAGATAGCTACACGCTTCATGCCCGTGGGACCGATCTCCACCTACAGTAGATTAGATTGCTACATTCTGCAGTATCTACTCTCTTCTCTGTAAAGGCATCCACATTGTTCTGCAGTTCACTGTCAGCATCTATAAATCCAATTTGCTGTGTGTGCAAGTGTGTATGTGTGTGTCTGTATGTGTTAGCTGTGATTGTGTGTGTGAGCACATTCAGGCACCATCCTTTAGTGTGTATGTATAAGTATGTGTGCCTGGTAGCAGCAGCATTATTTCAAATCATGTGTTTTGCTACATATTTGTTTTGTATGAAAGTGCATGTACTACTGGACTATTAAATATTCTGCTTGTATTATTGCACATGTGCAGACATGCAGCCTTTTAATGACTTGTTTTGGTGATAGCTCTAGGTGTAGCTAGCTGTCAGATTTGATAAGGCCGGCAGTTGGAAGGCGATAGTCGGGGGCTGCTGCTCTTGCCTCTGCGTGGTGGATCTACTGAGAAGGAGCAGAACCATTAGACACGCTGCAGTGACTACAGAGAGAAAGAGTGGGAGGGTGGAGATGTATGATGAGAATGCCTGAGATGGAAAAAGGGTGTAAGAGATGCGGGAATGAGGAATGGGGGTGGGGATGATGGAGTGTGAATGAGACTGAAAGAGAAATTGGGAGAGAGAATGACAGAAAGTCAGATAGGAGGGCAGCAGGTAAAGGAAGAAGAAGGAGGTGTCTGCAGATGTGGAGTGGGGGGGACTGATAAATAAACGGAGTAAGCAGTGTGTAGGAAGAGATAAGAAGAGGACAGCATGAAACTGCTCAACATCCACCCTCACCAAAAAGGCTTGTCAATATCACTGCTCAGATTGAAACCAAGACAAACTGAAGAGTGAAATTAAATACAGACAACAGGAAGTTTGTTCTTTAATCTTCCTTTCTTGTTTTTTTGTTCTCTTTGAGCTACAACAGCAGGCATACAATATAGACAGACACCATGTTTCAGATTTTATTGTCTCCTGGGGAGTGTTTGGCTTGTGCATAAGAGGAAGTTAGAGTGGAGTCGCCATCTGCCTTGACAATAAGATAAATGTGCTTTACCTTCTCATCGGTGTCATACCATGTTGTCAGTATTTAGTTAAAATTCAAAGCATCCAACACATTCTGAGAAATATAAATAGCATTGTTTCATTTTATGCTTTTGGATTTAGTTTTCTTGGTTTTAATCGTACAGTCTCACAGAAGGATTTGTCAAGCAAGAATTTAATCAGTTTAGCTGCATTACTTATGAAATGTAATACAGAATGCTTATTACAACAAGATATTAAAATCTGCTTCAGTGCTGCTTGTTCGAGTGCCAAGTTGTTTGCACCCAGTGAAAATACAAACCTCCTAATCCCACAGCAAATTATAAAGTTGCTATTTTGATCAGAACATCAGCAAGTGGCCTTTTTCAGCCCCAATTTTTTCTTGCTCTGTTTCAAGCACTGGGTTGGTTGGAGAAGAAAAAATATGATGCAAGAAGGAGGCTCCGATTGTTTCACTGTATTTCAACAATATGGATGGCTTTTAAATGGTTACAAACAACAACAAATAAGAATAACAGCCACCACATTTTCATTGCTGGTGCACACAGAATCAAAAGCTTGTAATTAAGCAGATGATTTTGGATGCATTTATGCAAATTACATTTTAAAATATCACCAAACGATGTCCCTGACCTGCAAGTTAATTTGTATTTTTAATTTGAGAAATGAATGAGTCATATTTTGCACTTGCCACTTCAGCAGCAAACAGCTGAAAAGCATGCCAAGTGCTACAAGTACCCTCACTAAGTGGTAAGTGAACAGTCTACACCCAAGTTCTCTGGCTCGCGGTCGTAACGAGTGATTTAAGAGATGTTGACAAACTTCGTCTCATGGGGTTAAGCCTATCTCCACAGCTCTATGACAGTACTGAAGAAAGACTCCTCATTATTTTGGAATTTTCTGAATAATCAGAATTGTTTTGGGTGCCACTGAGTCTAGAAGGCAACAATAGTGCTCTTATCAAAGAGTGACGTGAAAGGGAAGAAAACATGGAGGAACATCTTTCTCAGACTTCAAATGTTGAAAATCCTTTTTATTTAGATCTAAGACACCAAGTTTTCCGCTGTTTTATGCACAACCCAAACAATGTATTTTTTCTTGCACAAAACAAATCTTGATGTAAACTTGCCATTTTCACTGCAGAAGTTCCTGACAAAAGAAGATTTTAAGGACATATGAATAAAAACAGACGTATATATGGGTGCTAGTGGTATATAGCAGAGTACAGAGTACTGATACAAAGTAAAAAGCCTTTATAAACCTATACACAAAGTCAGTAAAAACACACACTCTGATCATGGAGGTGGAAGGGTGGGTTTTGCACAGAGAAGTAATCATTTATCAGCACTAGCTGTGTAAATGTTGTTTTATTAATAATACTATCTAGATTTTTCAAATTGTTATTCTCCTCATCAGTAATCATACAGCTTTTATTTAAAGTGAAACTTTGTCAAACAAACCCACAAGTCAGCGTAAAAAAGAGGAAACTGATCAAATGAAACCAGAACAAAGTATAATTCTGACATTATAAGTTCAATAAAACAAACTGTTTTTTTTCTATCTTGTTACATTTAACATTTATGACCTTCACAGTAACTTTCCTGATATCTGAAGAACCAGTTTTTCCTCTTTTACAGCCTCGCAATTGCATAACTCAGTTTTTCTTCCTTCTTGTTCTTTCAGGAAACAAAAGATGAATTTTGGCCAGATTTAGCTCCTCCCCATTCCTGTTCTCTTTCACACACTCGTTCACACACACATTCACTGAGCTCTCTTCCCCCACCACCTCTTTTACTCTCTCTTTCTCTCCATATTCCCATAAATGCAGCAGTTCTTCCAATCTTTATGTGCATGTCTTCTTTTTCTTTTTTGTGACAGAGAGACACGGAAAGACAGAAAGGTTTTCTGTAATAGAAAGTGAGCAAGGAAGGGGAGGGAGGAAGCCAGAGAAGCAGAGAGGGAAGGAACGAGGGAGGGGTAAGGCAGATAGAAAGCAGGCAAGCGAAGGGGACGGAAGGGAGGGGAGTGAGAGAAAAAAGGGGGAGCACATGTGTATGCTTGTCACTAAGGGGCTGGGAGAAGGACTAAGGGAAGCGAGGTAGCTGGCCACAGCCGCCATATGCTTACTGGATTCCTGTTCATGTCTGCTGTGTGAAGATTGTAGGCTTCTGTTGTGGGCTGGCTGGCTGGGGAACACACCAT
>SSNP01000008.1:6701440-6837897 GCA_006937955.1 Pachypanchax playfairii
GGGAAGCTCACATCTCCTCAACAAAGGCATGCCTCTAGGTAAACAGCTAGCTCTCTGCTTTTATGTGCGCTTATTCGTGTGTAAGTGTGTGCACCAATATTTGTTAACTCAGTGTAAATTATTCTCCCCTCCCCCTTCTCCCCCCTCACTGTCTCCTCCTCCTTTAATTCTCTCTCACACTGTTATCTTTTTTATCGTTCGGCCTCTCGTCACACGAAAACGGTTGGCCTTTTCTCTGAGGTTCTGTGTGTGTGTGTGTGTGTGTGTGTGTGTGTGTGTGTGAAAAGAAAATCTCTGCTATTGAAGGCTGTTCGAGCACCTCCATTTGTGACAACAGAAATAGATCTCTCTCTCCTTCCAGGGCTAGCAAGGACATGACACCTATTTCCCTTTCATTGTACTTCTTTTATGAAGAGCGGTTGTCTAAAAGTACACACACACACACAATATTACCTACATGCACACATCAAGGGAACCCCACCAGCACATATATTGAAAAATAAATGCACATACTCAGTCCTGTTTGCACATGAGTGATAAATGCACCTTGTGATAGTGGCTGGAAAAGACTATTCTAGAAAATGAGATCAAGGTAGGGCTGGTAGGAAAAGCAAGCAGTGGAGGTGGGGGTCGGGTATGGAGGGGAGGAGGGTGCGAAGATGAATGATTATCCACACAAAAGCTCAATTATGTTATGTGTGGTCATGTAAATCTGG
The DNA here is from genome assembly GCA_006937955.1 of Pachypanchax playfairii. Taxonomy (NCBI): domain Eukaryota; kingdom Metazoa; phylum Chordata; class Actinopteri; order Cyprinodontiformes; family Aplocheilidae; genus Pachypanchax; species Pachypanchax playfairii. Next base: position 6,702,157 of record SSNP01000008.1, read on the forward strand.
ATATTTGCGGCCCTTTCTCCAAAAAGAAACCAGATATTTGAATGTGTGATGTCATCAACAGGCTGCGGGGCTTGATCGCTTGATGACATCAAAGCATGGAGTTGCACTTCAGATCTTTCACCCCTCCTCCTCTCTAACATCCCAATCACATGAGAGTCCAAGGTCATTACATAGTTCATTAAGGTCTATTACTGCATGAGATCCTTTATGGGGGAAAAAAAAAATCTCTACAATCCAATAACTGTAACCCTGATCTTGATATCATTTTTTTCCTGAACAAGGTTGCTGAACCTTTAAAGGGTTAAGTGTAATTATTTTATAATCCCATGTTTAATCTGACTTTAAAGGCCTCGATCAGTAACATATACAGAAATCTGTTAGCTTCTTCTGAAATTAGCTTCCTTCTGAAAACCCTTAAAAATTATTATTTTTTTCATTCATAACAGCAGCAATTTGTTTTGCATCTTTTCCAAAATCTCCACACAGCTCAATTTAAAAAGCACAATGCGGTTGAGCCTGATTGCTCCTGAATGTTTCCTTTCTAAAAGATTCATGTCACCAGTTTAGGAATTAAGCCTACTGACATGTTGTCAGTTTAGAGAAACCTAGTGATATTAGGTGTTATTAATCACTAGACTCTGCAGCACAATTATAAATACACGGAAATTGTGACAAATTGCTTCCTGAATTTCTAGATTGCAGTTTTAATACAATATTTTACAGAACTCAGATGTATGAAGCGCTCACTAAAGAAACTGTGGTTAAACCAACCACAATAAGTGCAGAGAACAAAATGCTAGAGCAACAAAGAAACTGTCTCACCCCTGTATGAAATAAGTGTAGTTATTTATTTACCCGGGGAGATGTAACTGAAAAGGTTCGGTCTAGACAGGTGGATAAATAACACCATCATTATGCACAGAGAAAAACCTGTAAAATAACATCCACAGGCATCAATTAGTAGCAGGCTGTAATTTCAGTTTGATGATGTGATACAAAGCGCTTACCTGAGTTTCTTCTTTGTTGTTAACAATTTCAGTTCTAAACATGTAAGTTACTTAAAACTGCAACTGAAACAATTGTTTAAAAATAACCTGTATATTATCAGCTCAGCAATTAAAATTGTGGTTTGCACAAAACTGTTGTCTCACATGAAAAGGTTTTCGGAAGAATAAGTGAACAATTTAGTTTGGAACTTTTCCAAAGTTTTCATTTACATACACGTTGACTTTATAACATCTGGTGAAAACACAATGGATACAGAACCTCATTCAAAAAGTAAACTATAGATTATGTTTACATGTCGAGGCTAATATGAAACTCAGATGCATTTAGATATATCTACATTATCTTTTTAATAAAGTGAAAACAACTTGCAGAAAGGAATACAAAGCAGTAACTCATACTTGCACGCACACTAACTTTCAGTACATGCCTTGACATATTTCCTACATCCACATTTTATCTTCTTCAGCAATCTACCTGAGATATTATATCAGAATAACCAGGAAATTTGCTAATGTGTCCTGAAATTCTCAGGGAAATGAAAGGGCTGCTCGACATAATGTGAAAATGATTTATGTATTTTTGCCAGAATATGTGATTAAAACTCAACAATGTGTTCCAGTTTGAGAAACCACCAATACAAATATAGTGAATTTTAGCTTTAATAACCCATTAGGAGGCCATATTTACTCAAGAGTATTCAGTTCAAAGTAACTGTGATTTTATTTTAGCATATGAACAGTTAATCCAGTAGAAGGTGGCAGTCAAACTATAATCCACTTAAAAAGTGTATTAAAATGTATTATTTCCCGCAGTGTAAGGAATGTTGAAAAGCAAAAATGACCTCCCAAAAACTTATAACTTATGAACATTTATAGTGAACTTTGCTTACAGGTTAGAAGATTCAAAAACAGATACTCATTTTGTAAAAGGTTCAGCATGTTTTCTGTCTAACTGATATTTGTTATCCATCTTTCAATGTGGGGATGACACCGTCGCATTGTGTAGTCTGATTTACTGAGCTGCAGCAAAACTCAGCAGATCAATGAGCTGTTAAACCTTTGCAGTACTAGTGTTTCTATACAGTGATAAAATGTATTGCATTCACTTAAAGACTGTGAATGACAACTATGCATCGGTTTTGCCGCCGGTGTCTTTTGTAATGGGAACAAAAAGCAGATAAACCTGAAGTACCATAACTACATATTTATGACCTTTTATGTGTGCCTGTGAGTACACGAGTCTGGGTGTGAGAGACCTGCATGTTGTCGTGTAAGTACTTGTATATATCAAATATCACGGAATGGCAGTAGCTCTGTTAGGCACGGCAACATGATGTGCTAAGTACGTACCTGTATTAATGTGAATGTGGGTTGGGCAGGGTGTGTGTGCATGTACATGAACAAGGGCAGGCTGTGTGGAATGTATCAGTCTTTTACTTTTTCCAGTCCAGGAATCAAGCTGAGGTTAGAACAAGCTGAAAGACTGCAGACAATTCAAACTCACTCAACACTTTTCTGGATATTAAGGTGGATTTTTTTTTTTTAAGGAAGAAATACAGTCGTGACATGATACGATGCATGTTTTATTTTCGCCGTGAGAAAAACTGACAGGGTGGGAGTGAAAAAGGAAACTGCAGGGGAGATAAAGAAAGACCCAGGGAAGCCAAACTGAAATGATTGATGGAGATCTAAAAAAATGAGGAAACAATAGATGAGACGTTGGTGATGTCAACACTGATGGGATGAAAGACAAGGATATGTGGGCTTTCAAACCACACCATGTCGCTGCATGCCACAACAGCCACTAACACTTTAAATCAGGCTTGCAGTGGTTTGATGCTCAGCTCCTACGGTCGCAGACTGATCACAGGTGTCACAAGTCCTTTTCTTCTCTTCGCTGCATGGAAGATTTAAACACAGCAGCTGAAATGTTAATGCGTCATCTGCTGGGTTTCTGCTCAATTGGAAAAGAATCATCAAAAATAGATTTATGGGATTAAACTCACTAATAAAAGTATCAACATGTGATGGGCTTTGGTTTGACAAACAGATAAACAATTTGGATCTATCATCAGTGTATTTGGTCCATAAAAATATAAAATTATTTAGAAAAACTCATCACATATTCTTAAAATGAGCTAACAATAAGTCTAATTTGATCCAGACACTAAACAGAAATATTAAGAACTTTACAAAAAAAGATCATATTTCTAACAAAGTTGATCATCTAATGTTCTTTGGCGATTTTTTTCTTGATTAGCTTTCTGTCAATGAGTTTCTGTTGCAATGAGATAGAAACACACAGATAATCTAAAAATATAAATTCACCAAGTCTCTTGTACTTTGGAGGTCTTTCTTTCGGTCATCTCTTTGAAACTGCTCTCCTTTTGGCTCCCACAAACCCGCTAGCTGCACAGATAATGTCTTTGACGTGTCAAAACAAAGTAACTGTTGAATCTGATTGTTGGACTGAGGCTGAAGTTGGCCTGAAAGTTTAGTGACCATGCAGTTTGTTTCTATTGTCAGTCAAGGCTGGCGGACTATTTGCTTGAAAAGCATAAAAATGACAGATCTTTGTCTCTGTCAGACAACATGTCTCTGCAGGGACAACAATCCTGAGGTTCATGTGAGCTGGTCAATGACAGTGATTTCCAGGCAGGCTGCAAAGCTCCCACTGGTTCTCACACTGCAGATCCAAACATCATTGGAAGATGCTTTTCACTACTTAGAGTGACAGTCAGAATCATTGCTGTGATTTAGTTTTGGTTATACGGCTCCAGGATTTCAGAAAAACATGCAACTGTGAGGTTAATGCCGGATATTGCTAAAACAATATAAGTTGCTATAAATGTACATTTTAATCACTCATGTCCTTCTATTTTATCACCTCGATGTTCAAAACTCTCCATGTACTTCAGCATCTTGCTAACCTTCCTCTAAACAAAGTCTGGTTCCCAGAGCAAAGATAATCATCAGATTGGTCAAACTGATCACTGGGATGTGATGCGTAAATGCATATCACAACACCCTATAATTTATTCAATTTTATTTTGACAACAATAAATTTACAATTTATTGTGCAGCCTTATTTGGTTAGCATTTTAAAAAAATCCCAATATATCTTTAATCCAGTCTCTTAAGCATAGCCTGATCTCACTGACTGGAAATCACCACCTTTTGGTTGACTCTAAATGTATAAAACTCACCGTATTGACTCAAGACCAAATCAGCAGAGAACTGCTGTGAGGAAAGTAAGAGCAGAGTTAAAGTCATGGCCCCAGTTGGCTGTCAAAAAGCCTGTTTGCATTGTGAAAGCTTCCAGCAGCAGCGCCCCCACCCCCAGGCTACAGGGGGTCGAGGGAGTAGTGGATTATTAAAATAATAGGAGACAGAGGAATGGATGGAAAAGGGTTTAGGCACTCTGAGAAAAGCCCGGGCAATTATTTAATATTATGAGGGACTTAATGAGTACTTAATGTGACAGAAAAGCAGGCAGATACATTTAATGAAAAAGACCAAAAAATAATGGATGTTCGATTTTTTTTGTTGTTCAGGAACTTAAAGAGAGTGGTTTAATATTTCCACTGCAGTATGATGGACTGTGTATGTGTGGTGCCAGAGTGTGAACAGGACATTGTTTTATTATATAGTGCGACTCAGCAGTCAGAAGAGCTGGTCCTCCCAAGGTCATGCACGGTGCTGGAATGACTGTTATTTCCTCCCTCAGTCTGACCAAGAGTGAGCAGAAGAAATGCCTGGAATCTGTGTTCCCTTCCAAAAACACCACTTTACTGCACAGCTGACAAGATGAGAAGTGAGGGTTATAGTATGAAGTGAAAATCCTGGTGGTTTAATTAGAACACAGCAGTTTCGAATCCTACTGTTCCCCCAAGCGTTACCACACTTGGAAAATCTAGTCAAAGACTCTATTGCAGGAAGGAAAGAAGAAGCTACAGCACTCATTCTGCTGAACCATTTTTGCTGTATCCAAATTTCTGATCTATACGTTATAGATTTTGTATTCATGTGTAAGTGCAGCTGCCTCCAGGCAAATCCTATTAGGTGAAGCTGATGTTTTACCAGGTCCCATAACACAGTCTGAAGGAGATTTCAAGTTTCACCTTGATGGCCGTACCGCTCGTCAGATCAGGTTTCATGTCCTAATCTGTAAAATCAGATAAGAAGACAATCCAGAAACTGACTGGTGAACTTTGCTAAGTTCTGAGCTGACTTTGCATCAGCAGAACGCCTGAATGCAGCAAAAATAAAATCAATTACACTTCTGTTTTATCAAAGAGACAATTCAGGAAGTGTTCTATTCCCTTTAAAGACTCCAATAAAACAAACAGTCAGTTTTTCCACCACACTGGAAATCAAAAAGAATTGTTGTTTTTAAGTAATTTAAAAGCCACAGTCAAGCTAATTTCTGAATTACTCCATGAAATATGCTGAAAAAGCAGAAGGAAATATGTCCTTGTTTGTTAAAAAAAAACTCATAGCATGTTGAAAGAGGAAGGTTTGATTTTATTCAATTGATGATACACAAACTCCTGTTTGCTACATGCAGATAATAAAAGGTTTTCTTTTGCTACAGCATCAACCTAAATGTTTATAATTGCTGCATACATTATTTCTGCAGCAATGCACAAATCAAGACAAAATAAACAGAATTGTTTATGTTTCTTTTACCATTATTTTCCTGTCCTTCTCATGTCTAAGTCTCTTCTTTCAAATCAAATGGCAACAGCACAGTTCATACACACTCTTGTGTATGAACTGTGCAATGTACCATGTAAACTAACTCAGGCATTTTTACAGCGGTAACAGAAAGTTAAGGTAAAAATGCATGCTGTAGCTAATTGAAAAACAAAAAATTTACATTTAAGACTTGTAAGATAAGCAGAACTGTGATTTCTTCTTAACTTTTAAATTAATTTGGAGCTCTTGATAATCACTGCACAGGCAGGAGTGTTAATCTTCTAAAATGTTCAAAACTAATTAGTGGGATTGGAACGGGCAAACATTAATCAAGTTGTTCAGTTTTCAGGGATGTCGGGAATTCAAAATGATATATAGAGCCAATATTTGTATTTTATTACATATTTTCTATACTTTATTGGTTTTAGTGTATGTTGTGTGTTTATCTGGAGGTTCCCAAAACATTCAAGAGTAAAATTTTTGGATTGAAATGACAGAAAATGTATTTTATTTGATATGTCAGCCTGCACATCAAAGATGAGGCAGAAAGGAAAAGTGAGTGGAGCATCAGCAGGAACAGCTGTAGGAAGTTGATGAATTTACATATTAAAGAATCCCAATACCACACAGACTTACACACGCACGAACACATCAAGCTATAGATTTTCAGCTGAATCTACATGTCTGTCCTTCAGATATCTCTATTCAAAGTTAGTGTGGTAACCTGTGATCTGGAATCATTAGTTAGAGAAATATAAAAAGCTTTTTTTAAGGATATTTTAATATTTTTTTCCCCATAAAGATGGTCAATTTAGACTAAAATGCAGATCATTAACATAGAATATAAAGTTTGAGACACCAAACACCATTTTTACTTCTAACAGACTGAAGAAAAGTCAACTGGACTTTTTTCTTGGTTCCTGAAGACATTTTCCTTCTTATCTGAGATTTCTCGACTCAAAATGAAACGTGCTGGTTTTCCTTATTTGCTTGTTCTATCCTCTCTTTTCTGGTCAGGTATTAGACCACCCATCATGAATGGGCCCATGCACCCACGGCCCCTAGTTGCTCTGCTGGACGGGCGTGACTGCACTGTGGAGATGCCCATCCTGAAAGATGTAGCTACTGTGGCGTTCTGTGATGCTCAGTCCACACAGGAGATCCATGAGAAGGTAAAACACATACAATGTGTACCAAAAACTAGAACTTCTGTGTTTTAGCAGTGAAAACATGAAGCATTACATGGTTAAAAGTGATTGATAGCATCCTGGGATGTCTGTTATTTAGAAGTATAAAGTGAGTTAAATCAGGGTGTTTGGTGTTCTGTTTACATGGCATCAACAAGAGGATATCAGCTAAACAAAGACAATTTATCAATCTTTTTCTGATAATTTCATTTAATAAGAAAAACAGGAATGTTGTTCTGCATAAACATCTTTCTATTGCTGCCAACATGTCTCCAACAGGCATGTAAAAGGCAAAATATGCTAAAGTAATGTTTTTCCATGAAAAAGGAAATGTGTAATAGGCAGTGAATTCCAAATTATATGATTCAAAGTTTAGTAAATCAGGGTGTAATTTGCTTTCCTCTAAATAATCTGAAAATACTGTCGACATGTAGTATTAAAAATCCTTAAGTGCGAAATGTTAACTGCAGTTGTAAAAATTCACAAAAGAAAGTGAGAACTGAAACAAAAAACAGAAGTCAACAAGAAGAAAGAGAACAAAGAGGAAAGTTAGAATGTGGGTCATGCTCAGCTCTTGCCAAGCCAGTGTGGACTGTAAATGGGTTTGTGTGTCTGGCAGGGTTACGTCTTGTTCTGGGTGTCTGCCAGGCGCAGTTTCTCAGTGAGCTCGCTCAGTAGGGCCCAGTGTGGGAGAAACAGATGGCTCACCCTCCGTCTCAGTCTCTCCAAAAAGCAGCCACCTCACTGTGTAATTAAAAGGGCTTCTTTACTATAATTGAACCACATGTCATTTTCATCCTCTCTCACACACATAAAGTGGAGGGCTGGCAACATTAGAAACAAGCTTCACAATTAACTGGGAACCAATTAAAGGGTGGGAGCTAAACAGATTCACAGAGGAGTGCTGTATCATTCAATGTAGAAATCAAATCCAAGAGTTCCTATACTTCAGAGTCAAAGTAGGAAATATGAGATCATTCAGGTTAAAGGTCTGAGAACACCTTCTGAATGTGAACCCTTCTGCTCAGATCAAACATTACTGCAGCTTTTTCGGGTATGTTAGCAGATATGTAAGTTTATGTTTCATTGACAGAAAGGAATTTCCCTCCTTCAGATAATTTACTGTGTTTTGTGTTTAGGTCCTGAATGAAGCTGTAGGAGCTCTGATGTACCACACCATCACTCTGATGAGAGAAGACCTGGAAAAGTTTAAAGCTTTGCGCATCATCGTTCGAATCGGCAGCGGCTATGACAACATAGATATTAAATCTGCCGGAGAACTAGGTACAAACAGGCACACACTCTAACATTCATACTTAAACATGTACAAGAGAAGGTTATTTACTCATAACTGATGCAAAAATCCAATGAAAGGAGGTCAATCTTTTCAATAATGCATGCTTTTTGATTTAAAACTTAAAGACTGCATGTTTAATAGCTTTAGAATAATTTAATTCCTCTACCTTCTTTCTTTGAGTGTCTCTGCCTTTTCAAAGTGTAATTAATGCTTTTTCAAAGCACATCTCCATTAAAGCTATACCCAGCATACACCTGTGTGCTTCACACTTATACTAAAAGGAGTTCTTAATAATCCCAACCTGCTCTCTGGTCTCACAGGTATAGCTGTTTGTAATATGCCAGCGGCGTCAGTGGAGGAGACGGCGGACTCTACACTCTGTCACATCCTCACGTTGTACCGACGCACCACCTGGCTGCACCAGGTTTGTAGCTTTGCGTGGTTGATGAAAGCCATTTGCATAAATGACATCCAAATTAACTCACTCTGAACATATCTGGTTACAGGAGTGTGTTCGGTTATCAAAGTTTCTGTTTCCAAAATATAATAACTAATTATTGTCTACTGACATATCAGCAAAATTGAAACATTTCATTTTCTTTAGAATGTGGCTGTATTTGAAAAGGCGTTGATGTAAAGTGTAGAAGGTACAGTAAAATGATTTGTTCCTCAAATCATTGTATAGACTTACCGTATAACCATGATCACAATATCTAAAAGGATTTAGCATCTGGTGCAGTCGTGAGATGAATTATAGCTGGATCAGTTAAACAGATGTGCCTGTTGTTGGTTCATACCTGGAAGTGGTAACTGTTGATACTGTCAGGCTCTGAGGGAGGGAACCCGAGTTCAGAGCGTGGAGCAGATCCGAGAGGTGGCATCAGGAGCAGCGAGGATCAGAGGAGAGACTCTGGGTCTCATTGGACTCGGTGAGTAACAACACTCATGAAACATCTATAGTCTCCTAATTACCAAGTGATTTTTTGGAGGGGCGTTGGTCCTTGTTTACCAAGAAATTACTGCCAATAAAATGTGAGCAGACTAAACATGCAGAATGCAAACATCTTCTCTGTAGTTTGAGAGGCTTTCAGTTATGATGAGCTCTATAAAGAAGGACTGTGTAATCTGTGAAAGTCAGTTAAAAATGGAACGTGTGTGGAGTAAAATTACCTGTTTAAGGTTGGAAAGTGATGCGTGAGTGTTTGTGTGTTTTTAGGTCGGGTGGGCCAGGCTGTAGCTCTGCGAGCCAAGGCTTTTGGTTTCAATGTGATTTTCTATGACCCTTATTTGGCTGATGGTGTTGAAAGATCCCTGGGACTCCAAAGGGTCACCACACTACAGGTAAACCTACACGTCCTGTACATGAGACCTCACTAGCTACATCAGCCTTACAACCCCCCTGCAGTTGCGTCTCATTGGAAACCTTTTCACGCCTCTAAATCCTTCAGATGGAACATTTTCTCATTATTCCTGCCGACTCTGCAGTGTTACACGTTACAGTTCAAAAGGTTTAGAATAATTGAGAGCTATTCAGTCACTAAAGTGTAATCTTTATTTAGCCAAATAATTAAGTTGCTCAGGACAAAGAACAGTGACGTGTTAGTGAGATGGAAGTAATATTTTGTTTAGATTATTTTAAACCAAAACCTCTCAACTTCTATTCAGATTTTAGAGAACAAAAACAGTAAAATCTGAGTAGGAGTTTTAAAAAAAATCTGAATAGTTAACTTTGTGATTACTTTACAATAAACCATGCAAATTTTCATTTACTTACGCTTCAGTTTGAAAATATTAACAGACAAGGAAATTAGAAATAAATATAAAACCTATTTTGAACATTATTTTATTACCACTGAATAATTTTTGGATTTAGAATGTAAATAACTCTTTACCTCTAAGCTTTCCAAATCTATAGACAATATATTAAACAAAGCTCTGAGTTTATATGGACATTAAAGAAGGCATCAGCAACAGTATAGATCCTAAATACACTCAGTTACCATGCAGCTGTTCAGCAATGAATGTGAAAGGGACTCTTAAGTTTTTTATTTTGTTAATGAGAGATTAAAAATCATATTATAACAGACTTGAAGCTTTAGTAAATGAGCAGCAGCAGACGATCATCTCTGTGTTTCTTCCTCTACAGGATCTGCTCTTCCACTCTGACTGCGTCTCGCTGCACTGCAGCCTCAACGAACACAACCACCACCTGATCAATGACTTCACCATCAAACAGGTGCTGTGACACCGAGCACAATCACACTGACGGCTGTGGATCTACAGATCCACAGGAAGGATTTTATCTTGGCATCAGTCACTATATTTTAGAGCAGTAAATATTACTGAGGTAAATACACAGAGAAGCCCATCATTGATCTGCAGAGTTTTGGTGTTCTGTGTTAAAGATGCGTCAGGGAGCATTTTTGGTGAACACAGCCAGGGGAGGTCTGGTGGATGAAAAAGCCCTGGCTCAGGCCCTGAAGGAGGGGAGGATACGTGGAGCTGCTCTGGATGTTCACGAGACAGAGCCGTTCAGGTAACATGTTCAGTTTCTACACTCAGGTTCATGTTGTTTAAGGACTTAATGTCCACTATAATTTCTAAGAGAAGAAACCATGAGATATTAAATGTTAATTTTTCCATGAGTGAAGCAAATCGCAGTGTAAAAATTCTAGATAAATAAAGAAGAAGAAAAGTTCTTTTCTAAAAATAAAGGATTCACTGCAGATCTGACTGACTGAACTGTTTGTAAATGTGTCAGTTTCAGTCAGGGTCCATTGAAAGATGCTCCCAATCTGATCTGCACACCTCATGCTGCCTGGTACAGCGAGCAGGCATCACTGGAGATGCGAGAGGAGGCAGCCAGGGAGATCCGAAGGGCAGTGACGGGTTAGTCAAAACACACATATAAGTTCACTGAAAGCATGACACCTACAGGAAAATGTAAACCCATGCCAGAAAAGGGATATTTTGGGTGTTCTTCTGGTAGGCAAACACAAATAGTTCAAAGCCTGTCAGATTTATTTTTCTTATTCTTGTTTCTCCAGTGAATCTGCCTTTTTATCAGAACTAATCTATTCCAAATTGTGACTTCATCTAAAAAGGACTATATCAAAAAATAATTTCCAAAATAGTCTGCAATTACAAACTCCTCTCTCATCTGTAGAAAATCAGAAGATTGACAGAAATTTCTCTGCTTTGGATTTGTTTGTGTTGTTTTTCTGTTTCTAGGTCGCATCCCTGACAGTCTGAAGAACTGTGTGAACAAAGAGTTCCTCACCCCTAACAACCACTGGACAGGAGTCGACCCAGCTGCAGTACACCCGGAGCTGAACGGCGCTTATCGGTAACAACAGTCACTGTTGAACAACCTGTTGCTGTTTTCTGTTTTCAATCATAATCAGCAAATCTTCACTTATCATCTTAATGCCAATGCCAGGGTTCTAGATCCACATCAGATCCAGTGTATCACAGTTGCTGGATTTGCAGAATCTCAGTACCCATGAATATAATGACAGCTCTAAACACAAAAAACAAAAAAGTTTGTCACAAACAGCAACATAGTTCACTTTAGAGGTCCACAGCTTCTAACTTCAGTCCCAAGAGAATCCTCCCTTCATGTACTGTGCAAAATAAAGTTGGTTTCTTTAAAAATGAGAGCTTCTTCCAAACTCTTATACTCCATGTGCAGTTGTTAGAATACCGGTAGTTACACTTAACAGGATTGAATTAGCTGTGAAAAATAAAGTTTCCCTTCATTCCAAAATGTTTAACATTTGCTACACATGTTACCGTACAGTCTAAAAATACTCCTTGACCTGTGTAGCCACTCTTCATCTGCCCAACCACTTTGAGATTTCCATCCATGGAGTCTGTTATTTTCTTGATGTGTTCATTATCAATCTCTGCTGAGGTGTCTTGTCTTCCTTCACAGTAAATCTCACATTAGAGAAGAGCCCACGAGTTGTCAGAGGATTTAAGTCAGGTGAGGAAGGGGAAGAGGTCGTTACTCTGTTACCTCAGAGACCATAGCGCACTGAACTTAAAAGTATTATTTAGTATCATGAAAGGGAACGTTGCCGTGCCTTCACAATTCATTACCAAAGATAGACCTACTGTATCCACTAAAAGAGAGAAATTATCTAAAACATGAGTTAAAAAATGCCATGATTTTTCCAATGTTTTTGGAACATGGAAGTCTACAAAAGGTCAAAAAGCCAGCAATAAATTTTACATCAGGAAACACTTACTGTAAGGAAATAAACTTTTATTTACTCTTTGTTTAAAAGGGTGACCAATCAGTTACTGACAACTTACTTGTTAAGAGTAACACCTTAGACTTTCAAGTTAAATACAATAAAATCTGTACAACCACAGCAGCTACAGTTTCCCTGGTTCTTTAACCAGCAAGCAAGACTCTGCTGCTACTTGAAGACTTTAACAAGATGGATTTTAAACACTGCTAAGGAAGGACTGTTTGAACATCTTATCAGAAGGTCTGAAATGGATCTCATAGATCTCCCTATTGTCTCTTGGAACTTGTTTTTTAATATAAATATTTCATTTGACTTTGATGTTGATGATACTGTGATGTGCTGCTCTGCATAAACACCTCAATGAACTTTCCATCAGCTACAAAAAGGCTAATGTTTAAAATTCAATTCAGTAATTTTTGTACCTTTTAGTATTTGGAATTCATTTTCATAACATTATTAATTTGCAAAAGATTAATTACCTCCATCATTAATAGTGGCCTATAGGACAACCATATCTGTGCAGAACTTGTTAAAATATCTCCCTTTGACACTTTAATTGGAGAATCTTTTCCTGTGGTAGTTGATTTTCATCAGTTTTTTCCTTTGACATATCTCTAAGAAGCAGCACCTGACTGTTCTTGATTCACTGGACAGACCTTAGTTTTGGGATATGGTGACAGTGGATCTACTCCAAAGCTCGTATACTGTTGTATCAGTTCAATTTTTTTCTCAGTTTTTAATCTCAGTTTTCACCTTCTCAGGTATCCCCCAGGAGTAGTGAGCTTGCCAGCGGGTGGCCTCCCTCCACCAGTTGAAGGGATTGTGCAAAGTGCTGTGCCAATTACGCACACCCTTCCACCTGCTGTAGCACACCCTCCTCATGCACCTTCTCCTGGACACAACACAGTGAAACCACCAGAGGGTGACAGAGAGCAACATCCAAGTGATCAACTGTAGCCTCTTTGCACACAAACACACACTTATCTATGTTGTCTGGAAGCTGGAGGAGGTCAACATGACAATGGCTGTGATAGTAAATGTTTCCAAATGACAAGTTATCAGACAGGTTCCCATTGGACTCTTAACTCTTTGTCAATTACTGTCCAACAGACAGGTCACACTCCAAAGAGGGAGAAGAGAGATAAAGATGACTAAGAGGAGTGGGTAACTGTTGGATCCTGTAATCAAAGAGCAAGGGAGTTGTCCTCTACCCCAAACTGAGGCTGATTTGTTGATCACAGATAGATCTTCCCATTCTCTGCAAAAAAATAAAATATATACATATTGACTTGGGAAGAAAAAAAACAAACAAAACAAAATACCCAACAAATTCAAATTCCATTGTCTTAGACTGTAGTGTGTCCAAAATGAGAGGGGCTGGGTTTCATGTTTTTCCTCTTTTCATTGTCCTTTCTTTAGAATGATGTACGAGCAAAGGTTAAAGGTTATTAAATGAATGTAACCTGTCTGTGTACAGATTTTAGACTTACAGCAAGAAGATACTGATATTCCAGTCTTAAAAAAATATTTCTCTATGTCTCCATGTAGCCAAACTGCTTTGAGAATACAATATACATTTTGTTCCCTCCACCCATTTTTTGTTTAAAAAAAATAAAAAGCCCCCAAATTAGCAAAGCCCCCTCCCCACTTCCCACCGAAAAGGCAGCTTTTTGCACACCATCTCAGGAAATTAAGTTTCCACGGGTGGTATAAATTTTTTTTAGACATTTTTTGTTTTCTGAACTACTTTAATGCCACTTAGTGCTTCTGTTTTTCTACCTGCTTGCCTTTTTCGTATTCTGCTACATTAGAAAACAACTTTAGTGAGAGATAAAGGTGATCTAATGTTTGCTTTTGTTGGTTTTGTTTAAGGAGCATGTAATTTGCTCTTAGAACTTGTGTAAATGTTTGACCCAAATAGAAGGTGTAGTGAGAAGAAAGGTTGTAGAGAGGTGGGAAAGTGGTATGCTTGCCTGGGACATTTTGATGCCTTGTGACAAATATAATTTCTAGAAAAGTAAGATGGCATGTGGACTCTGTAGCAGCCTACAGTTTGAGAAATTGTCATGTGAAAATAATAATAGAATTGTGTCTTTCTGCCCGATTCAATTCTCCCTTTATCACACACCACATAAATCAACACAAGTTGCTGATGTCACCTTCCTAACTATAAGTATGTTCATTTCCAGGTAAATTTTACCCGGTTTAGGTGTGCATTTCTAAAGTTCAGTATTTGTTCCTGAGGTTTTAAAAATGACTACAGTTTGAACATCTTTATGAAAGAAAGACAACAGAAGCCAGTAATTTTCCACAAACAAGATATGTTGAATTTCAGCACAAAGAAGCAAATGTGATTCCCAGTAGCATGTCAAACCTTCAGACTGGTATCCCTTTAACATTTCAAGCTAGGTCCTTCCAAAGTATACCATTTAACCACCCTCCATAGCCTCTGTGTCTATGTGTACATATGGTGTTCTGCCTGCCTGTGTCAATGTGACTTGGTTTGTATCTGTGTCTAACGTGCAGCAATGGGAGGATGGGATTTAGCAAGTACTTTCCACTCAGTATAATTACAAAGACTGCCATTTCAAATTTACAGTGTAACATTTTAAAAAGGCCTAAACTTAACTTGAAGTTGAAACTTTAAAACTTACAGTGATTTATGCTTTAACTAGTTACCTTCGTGCCAATGTAAGCAGGATGCTGATGTCATATTGCACGTAAAACATCTAAACTGTTTTTTTATTTAGAATTTTGACTCTAATTCAGGTAGACCATACCAGTACTTTCTGGATCCCCTCCTACCAGCAGCTGAGTAGTAAAAAACAACAAAAACAAACAGTTTACTGTTGCCTACCTGGTCTTCTTCATGGTGAGGTATAAGCGTAGCAATCAGGGATGGAAATTTCTCAAACCATTTTAAAGTCTGGACCAGTGTTGAGTTCTGACTGGGTCTTACAGAACAGAGGGTACTTTCAGGCTGAAGCACCAAAAATTCACTGATTATATTCTGAAGTTTAATCTTTATCTGACTAGATGCCTGTCATTTTTGGGGGGAAGAGATTTTTTGCTGGTTCTTCCTAATAGAAATTCAAAACATTCCTCCTTCAAACCGACGGGTGCCACAAGTAAAAAGCAACAGTCTCGCTTTTAAACAGTTTAGGTGCTGTTTGAAATTCCATCCCTGGTAGTAACACACAGTCCACTGTTGCCTACCTTAGTTCCTTTTATGGTAAAGTAGTAGGCGTAGCAATATACAGTATACATATTCTATATTCTACAGTAAATATCATTATTTTTGGTCAGCTAATGACAACCTGAAAAAGATATGTTTGTGACTGTATGCATTTGTATGAATTATTTTAAAAAGGAAATAAACTGTGGAAAGGTGACATCTGTGTAGTCTTCTTGAGTTTTTACCATTCAGGTTTTAACAGAATAACAGCAGAAATGTGCCTGCTAGAGAAATAATATAAATGAATGAAGGTCAGAGAGTTTCTGACACAATATATATATACATTTTTATGGAGTTAAAATGGTCAAGGATCTTCATATTTTTCAGTTATCCTGTGCAGTAGTGAAAACACGTCAATTATGAAATGAAAATTGTAATTGTATCAAGACTAAAGAATATTAGGTCACTATCAAATGTCAACATGCTTCCACCAGATGTCACTATGTGCTTCCAACAGACGTCACAATTCTTAACGCTTGTGCACTTGTGCACCCCCCCCCACCCCACACACACACACACACACCAAGTTTATCACCTGATCACGCTGCAGGTCTTTAACCTGCATGTGTCTCCAGTTTCATGTATAAAAAACATGGGTGTGCTCTTCAAGTCTTGAGCTTTATTTGGTGACACTGTGCTCATCACCTTGGACACGGTTCTTGCAGAACTGCTCAGCAGCACCAAACTTCAGCTTTCAAATTTAATTCAGTTCAATTCTGTTTCATTCATATAGCACCAGTTCATAACAAAAGTTATTTCAAGGTAATTTATAGGATTAAAATAAGGATTAACTACATATTAAAAATTCAGGAAATGCTCTTAGTGGATGTTTTTATTCCAATTACCAAAACATGAACTAACTCTAGATGATTTCTCAAACAAGATATGGAAATACAGTTTTTTTCCCTCTCTCTCGCTCTAATCTATTGCATCCAGGACACCCTCAGATGTCTCCATCATGTTCTTAATTTCTTTTTGTCCATCTCTCCCTTTCTGGTTCATCCATTCAGGGTAATGGTGACTGAAACAGGCTTTCCAACAGCTGGAAACTCAAAATGATTCAATCTAAACTTCAGGAAGCAGGACAGAAACCAGATGCAGTAAAAAAAAAAAAAAAAGAGGGAGAGAAAAAACAGACAGACAAGTAACTCAGCTAACACGAGGACCTCTAAAGGGTACGAAGGGAAAAGAGCGGCTGCTGGAGCTTTTAGGCAGGAAATATGTGGACGCTTTAACCTTAAGACCATGACCAGACTTAAATTAAATTGTTGGAAATGCTGTGAAAACCATAAGTATGTTCTAAGCGATCGCATCATCCAACGTAAACACTGACTAAGCTTGTAGATTTAAGAGATACTAGCTTGTTTGAAGACATGGAAAATTTGAGACGACGATATGTGAATGACGAATGCGCTCGGTTCCTTTAGGGAATATCATTAGGCTGTCCCTGGGAAATGCACATAATATTAATCAATGTTGTAGCATTATCCTGTCTTGGAGGGTCAAAGGGAAAGTCTGTTTTTCCCCACTTCGTGTGTTATGTCATAAAGGCAACAAATACTCTGGTTTAAATGAAACCTTTTATCGAACAGACACAGTCCCAAATGCAATTTTTAAAAATGTTCTTTGTTGTAATTTATAAAATGTTTAAATTTAAAGACTTAATCTATAAAGTAGGAAACAAGTTGCAAAACAAGTTTCAATTTTTAACCCTGTCATCATCTTTGACAGATATTATCAGATGGATAAATTGCCTGCTGAGCTGTAACTGATTCCCAACTAATGTTTACATCCCAGTAAGACACTAGCTTTAGTTTCATCTGTCTCAAGAACAGTTTTATTGATGTTCCAATGAAAGTAAAGAAAATGTTAAAGCAAAATACATTTCAAAAATGTTCATCACCTTAAATGCTTTGAATATATTTTAATAAACAATCGCAATTGGTAAAAAGTTGGTATATTATGTTGAGTATTATTTTTCTCAAATTGTTCCACAATTTTTAGATGCAGTTTGTCTCAGATTAGTGAACCTCTACCCATCTTTACATCTGAGCAGCTATGACTCGCTGAGATGCCCCTTTTATACTCAGTTTCGTTAAGCTGTTAACCACATTATTTATTTTTTTATTGGGCCGATTACGTTTCGAGGCTTTTGTTGCCCATTTCAATCTTTTTTAAATGTGTTGCTGCCATCAAATTCAAAATGAGCTCATATTTTCTATGAAATGGTGAAACATCCCAGTGTCAACATTTGTTGGGAATAAAATGTGGGGTTTTAAGATTTACAAATCATTGCACTCTGTTCTTTTTTACATTTTACACAGGGTATCAACCTTTAGAGAAAAGAGTTGTAAACACTATAAGAAATGTGAAATATTTAAGATCTTTGAAAGCTGTTTCTCGAATCTAAATTCACCAGCTACACATTATGAATCTGTGAAAAGCAGCAATGACTCCCCCCTAGTTTGAACATTTGATAAAATGTAGTGTAACTAGGATTTCTTGTTGAGTAAAATTTTGCATACACTCTGCAGGTAAACTGTTCTGTATGTCCATGCGAGCCAATGCTTGATGACGGACAAGGAGGAAAACGGTCAATTTTCACGCTTCTTCTTCGCTTCTCCTATTTCCCTCCCTCAGCTCGCCTCACATTTCCTCTCACCTTTCAGTGGTTTCTACACCAGATGTCTTTTCCTGAAGCTTTTTATTCTTTTCCCCCACTTGATTGAGCAAACTCCAAATAAAGCCTGACAGAGAATTATAAAAAAGATGATGAAATACAGTGGCTGTCCTAACACTAAAAAGTTGTGGCTACCGGCTGAGATTCCCAATGACTGAAGCATTTGTTTTGAATGGTAAGTTTCACCAACCAAAATCTGTGTATGATTTTATAGACCCTTGAACTCTGCCAAGTAAAACGTCTGGTTAGTAAACACCAAACACATACTTGTAAATGTTGGCTGCTGCTTTAAATGGCCTACTTTCATCAGCTACTTTGGCAGGTGACATAATTTATTGGTGGCTGGAAAAACCTCAGTATTTCCAAAGAGTTACATATTTTGTTGCACAGTCTTTTTTTTCGATTTTTTTCAAATAACTCTCCTGAACAACAGTCATGTAGCTTCTGGATGCCTCATTTGACATCTGGAGGTTTTAACCAAACACAATATCTAGCTCTTGAAACTTAAATGTGTCTGTTAAAGCAGACAATATTGTTTTTTATTTTTTAAAAAAAACCTTTGCCCTAATATTTTTCGGCAGACCCATGCAGTGGTTTATATGAAAAATAGACAGCTGGATGGAGGCTCCACTGCTGGAGAAACCACAGAAATCAAATAAGAGAAAAAAAAAGCATAATTCAAAAAACAGGAAGAAGTATAAAAAATATGGAAGTTCATTTATAGTAAACAGCCTTTAAAATCCTAATAAAATATTTTTTTCTAAATTACTTTCTTCACATTTTTCAGCCGTGACTTTCATCACATTTTACCACACAGTGTCAAGTCTGTTTTGTTTCAGGAAGCCCTCTGAAGTTGGTGACCCAGATTCTTCCTCTAAGTTTGTATGCTTCTTTGTGTTTGCCCCCTACCTCCCCTCCTTGTCCACATGTGTCTGAAGTGGGAGAAGCCAATGCTCGCTAGAAGCCATTTGGTTCACAGAAACACAAACACATGCAGAGTTAGATTAACACACAGGATGTGAAATTTCAGGCAAACCACAAAAACTGTTACCATTAGATTTACTGGGTGCCTCAGAGTCATCTGCATTGAAAAACTCTTCACATGTTATCTACTAGTGAGATTGTTTAATTGACAGTCTACCCAAAAACCTACAATTAACTACACAGTATGAATTCATGGTAAACCTTTGCATCTAGTTTGTTGTACATGTTCAACTTGATGACATCAGCGCTGTGTCTGTCTCCTTCCACTGCTTCCACCTTCACAAACAACAACCTGCAGACCTCCAGACACGGACCCTTTTTCATCACTATATATAATTAGTTAAATATAATGAAGAAATACCATCAAGCTTTTCTCTCGCCTGTTCATTTGACTTATAGGCATAGTTTAAAAAAAAAAAGTAAATACACCCTTCAATACAGAGCTGAGTGTGTGCTGGGATGTGAAATCAGCAAGTAATCTTACTTTAAAGGCAAAAATGTTTTTATTTGGACATGAAACAAGTAGTTTATGAGGTAAATATTTGGCAATAATAAATACAAATAGTTTCTCTGTGGGTTATAGTTTTTGATCCATCTAAAAACAAGCCAGTTTTGATAGAACCATCATGGTATGTTCAAGGTAAAACCAAGACCAGCCTTGTTGTGAACCTCTAACCAGTAAGAGACATTTAGCCATCTGCTAAAGTAGGTTTTTTCCAGTCTTGTTCCATGAAAAAGCTAAAATATAAATCCAGATCATATAGAAGGGCTTCATTTCATCATAGATTAACATCAGACTTTTTTAATTGCTGTACCAGGAGGCCCTCAGAGAGAGGGTGCTTTCACATTTCTTAGAAAGCCAAGGCCAATACAGAGTGAACAAACCATATTTAAACACAGTACATAATCTGAAGTACGGAAATGTCTTCAACCTGCCTCTAACCTTCAATGGGCGTGTCGTACGGAGCCAAAGTGAATTGTGTGTGGTTTGTATTGGTATCTGAAAGTTGGCAATAGTTTCCCTTTTAATAAATGTGACAAATACAAACTCAGTAAATATTTAGATAAAAAAAAAACAAACAAAAGAAATGAATTTGCTGAGAAGTTCAGCTGATTACCAGATGTTGTTTTTTACTTGATGCTTGTCAGATGCAGAGGATCATAATTTAGGTCCAGCAGTGCTAAAGTGTTAAAAATATTAATGAAAACACTTAAGTATAAATGTAAACATGTACTCTCACGCACATAAATATACATAAACATATATATTTGAATTTGCATGCTATGGAATGACCACTGTACTGTTGAAGATGATATAAACAGTATGATGCGCAGCAGCATTTATTCTTGTTTTATTTATTAAAAAGGTATTAATAAAGGTATTAATGTCTAATAAATAAAACAAGAATAAAGTTTGGTCTTTGCTGAAATCCCATAAAATCTTGTTTTATGTTAACATGATTGATAGACTGACCAACAACAGGAAAAAGAAAAACAATCCAAGACCCAAAGTATTGGATCGATGCAACACAACACAGAATGCTTCAATGTTTATGTAAAAATAGGCCTGAGACAACGTGGCCTTGTTTTATTCTGAATGTGTAAAAATGTCTGATGGCACCAAAAAAACCTGCCAAGAAAACATGAACCACAAGAACTGAAACCAGGCAGGAAACAAATCAACATCAAAATTCAGACAGGAAAGAAAGATGTGAAAGACAACAGCTGTGTAAAGCGATGTGATGGACAGATGGTTCATCCATCATGGTATTTTTTTCTGAAGTTGTGCTTTTCCAAACACTTCTCTAACACGACTCCCCAACTGGTTCTATTTAAAAAATCATCAGCTGTGCCAGCTAAAGTAACAGTGTCTGTATTAGTTAACTGCACATGCTTTTTAAATATTCATGAGTGGATCATTTCAAGGCTCAAAAATCCTCCGTCTTGTCAAAAAATGATTAATTTGGAGACTGAAAAGAGAGATCAGGGGTTTAACTTGGGTTCATCTGGTTATTGAGGTTTGTGGAAAATATCAGGTGATGGCAGTGAAACTGCAGTAAATATCAGCGATGCAAAATACATCACTAATTTATTGTCATCACAGTATCAGTGTGCACAATATCAGTGTTGCAAAACACAGTGGTAAATCACGGGCTGTTAAATTTCATGCCATGTAATTGACCTCTACATCCCAATGATATACTGTATTTAGCCAGTCTGATGAATTTCCATTTCCCCAACATTCTTTTTTTGTTTAGCTAATGTAGTCGATATGCTAAAGTACATAGATTGTGTTCTGAGCATCATAATGACAAAACAGAAGGATCAGAGTGAAGAAATTTGGATTTATCACAACTAAATATTCCACAATTATTATTCTCATGTTTGTCTTATATCTGTTTTTTCTAATGTCCTTTAGTTCTTGTCTACTAAAAATCAAGTTTTTACCCTTAATGCAACTTCTGATAAGAAGCAAGCCAAGTTTCATTTGTCACTGGGGGATTTAGAACATCACTCTCAGTCTTGTTATACAACACTTCAACAGTGTAAAAACCTTCTAAATTATCTTACATTTCGTGCCTTTTCACCCTCTTACCCTAGTTTAAAACTAACCTCATCCAGAAGATACAAAGAGTGACACAACCATTATATCTGCAGAAATCATTCAGAGCCTACTGCTGAATACAAAAATTAAAAACCATTGGTGTTTCCAGGAAATAGTCAGTTTTCCATTTCAAAACGTTCTGCAAAAGCAATCTGTGTTGACAAGTCACTTTAGGTGGTGTTGAGTCTTAAACTGTTGTTTTATTAAAGCCACATTCTCCCAGAGACTGGTGTGAGTTTGCAAAGGCAAACTGATTTGCTGAAAAGGTTTTCCAGCTATGTCAAACGACAAGTCTAAAGGTTGATTAACTTTGTAAAATGTAGAAATCTAAGTGCAAACTGACCCATGTCATACTTTGCTTTCAACATCATGTTTAAAGAGAGTCAAGGATTTGCCAAAACTGTAATCTTTTAATCAAATATCAAATCCATGAATTAAAAAAACAGACATCTCTAAGAATAAGTTTTAAAAGAGCAGGTGAGAAACTTACTGAAAAAGCCCATAAATCTGTTTATTGCATAAGCATGTTTACTCAGGACGTACACAACATTAGCTGCTTTTTGGTTTAACATCAAATATACTTTTAAGAATGAAAGATTGAAAGGTAATGAATAGTAATGAATGATGTACAGTGTTGTCAGTAATGAAGCCACAAAGGTTTGAATAAAGAGAACTGATGCATTTCAGACTGAAAATGGAAATTTTAATGTGATTTTCTACTAAAATCTAAATGTTTTCCTGTCTACAACTTGGTTTCCCTAGTTACTCCTGAGGTTTGACTAATATCTGGAATAATCATTACCAACAGACAAGATTTTAATGCTAAACTACAAACAACTGATTGAATGCTTAAAAAAGCAAAGTCCTTCTTCCCCAAAATAAAGTTGCAAGTGCTGTTAATGTTCCACCATGATTTTATTAGCTAAATAGTGAAGCAAATCACAAAATATAGTCTTATTCTATTAATATTACTCACTGATTGTGTTGGTGGAATTTCTGCCATGTTTAATGTCAGAAGCTGATTAAAGGGATGAAACTACTGTATATCACCATCTATCCTCTTCTGAACACTAACTGTGAGCTCCAGGCCGGGTTTTGAAGCAGGTATTGAAACACTTACTGGTTATTATTAGTCATCAAAAAGTGCCAACTGTCATCGAGGCTTGAGCTTTACTGGCATGTGATAATGCAGGAAGACTGTAAATTGGTGATAATTAAACTCAAAGACAATGACTACATATTTTCAAATCCCTTTTCATAAAATCTGACTCCCATCAAAGACTGAATGAAGCTCATTAGTCTAATTATAGACGTACCAGCACATTTCATTTTGCTGTGGATATGTAGGTGTTCTTATCTTTGTAGCTGTTGGAGACACCGAGACACAGATAAACTGGGATGTCTCCAGCGGTAAAGTTTCAGAGCCAAACATGGATGATGTCTGACAGGATTTTGGTTCATCTGTCTTTCTGTCTGGACAACAATGTTTTTGAATAACAGAAGAAAAGCTGACACAAACTCCCATGTGTTTCTGATTATGTAGCTGAAAGGCGGCCTGCCCAAGAGCCAGAAAAACCTCAGACTCAACAGTCTGCACGTTTTATTCCCCAACAAACAAACCTCTAAGCATGACTATGAATTTATAACAAAACTCTCAAAGTATGCTCAAAAATCGGAGCTGAGTTGTTTGTAAAGAAAATAGCAATTTAGTTCAATTACATTAATTATTTCTTAAGTGAAAATGTATGCAAGATTATTAAGGATCATAAAACTAACACTAAAAAATACCAACATGTGTTTTTAGTTTCACTGACCTGCAGTAATGACAGTGTTGAGTTCTAAGGTTCAAATTTATCTGAAGCACAAATATAAAGGGTTTCATTTCTATGACAATATTTATATAAAAATGAAGCCTGAGTGAAGCACAGACATTAATTTGAAGTAGGTCATAAAATACTAGACCTGAATAACGTCAGCATTTAGTGCTGAGATTCTTATTCCAGGTACAATAAAACTGCTTTCTTACTATTAGACATTTAAAGAGTTAGCTCTTAAAAATAAAATGTACAAAGACAACCTAACACTTAACCTAGCAAAATAAAAAAAATAAAAAAATAAAAAACAGAACAAGGATTTGTCAGGGAAGGACAATTTCCTGCTATTGACCATGGATACACGCCAATCAACTAATTGGTGCATATGTTTTTTGATTGTTTAAGGACTGGAAAATTTTCTCCATGTAAATGTGCACCTTTCCAGCCACAAGCCACATGCTGGAACTTCCAACTTACAGGATTTTACTGCACTTCCAAAACCCATTCGGAGCAATTTCAAACCAGTAACTAAACATACTGTGTAACCTAATAAATGAAAAGAAGAAGATAACTCAGAAGAAGAATATGTAGATCAATGAATCAGATTCTAAAAATATTATGGTGATCAAATATCTACAGTACTGTTGTCTTTCTTCAACACTTCAAAGCATCTGTAACAGAAACATTCAGTATCCAGGTTTCAAATCAAAATCTGACTCTACACCATAGTTAGTCCAATAGGTGTTATTTTGGAGAAATGCTAATTGCATTTCAGTTTTTAAAAGAAAGTACCAGAAAAAAGATTTTAGTATAAGCTCTTAAATGAAAATACAATCCAACCCTCTTGTTCTGACTTTACAACAATCTAACAAGCGTCATAAGCATTTATAATTTGCTGAAAAATGTCATTATCTTTCTGCGGCTACTTTGCGAACTCATGAATCTCTTTGCAGCAGCAATGTGCTGCAGGTAAAAGCTTCAAACTGAATGAAAGTCTGACTAAGATGATGTAAAAGCCAGTTTTCATCTGACAAGGACTTTAACCTCTCATGGTTTCTCTAATCGGAGAGCATCAATACTGTAGCCTTGGGATTCAATACCTAACTGTTGCTCCCACTTCTTCCCTGATTTGGATCTCTGTTACTCCATCCACACACGTCAACACAACACAGATGGAGAAAACCAAAACCAGCTTTATCACTGTTTTCCTCCCATGTGGAAATGTAATTTGGCACCTTAGCAACCTGTCAGAATTGGACCACACTGTACTGTGACCTCAAAATTTCAAGACAACATTTTGGGAGTACCTGTACTGAAGCTCAGGAGCACTTTGCTGGAAAACTGATCTCTTATTTGAGTTTTTTCTTTTTGACAAAGGGGCCTGTAAATCATGTCCTTTATACCTCCGGCCGGGGGTTCACTGCCTAACCATAAGGTGGGAGGGGAGCACGATGGGAAAAACATTAGGGGCTCTCACTTTCGTGGGTTCGAGATGAAAAATTATGACAAAATAATCGACAAAAATGAAAAAGGGGCTGCAAAGGAAGAGTCATCTCCAGTGGATGAGAGGTAGACAGCAAGGGGTAAAACACTGAAAAATAATTTTAAAAAAGAAAAAGAAATATAGACTGAAGAGCACTAACATGTAAAACTGCAATAAAAAAGGTAATAAAAATAAGATTCTGAAATATTCAGCATTTTAAGCCCCTGGAAGGACAAGGAGCACAAATACACAGCAAAACTAAACACATAATAAATCAGTTGAGAGTTTCTGGCAGAAAATTCAACCCAAATGTTGTATAAAGTGAATGAAAACTTGTGTCGCGACAAACAACAGCAGCTCTGGGTACAATGCCATAAAAGTATAAGACACTTAGCATTACTAGTTCTTTATTTACTACAAGTGAAAAATGTAAGGCTTCTTTAAACTTCACAAAGCTGAAGCCTCACTATAAGTAGTACTTTGTAAAGATTTTATACATGTGCTGTATATACAGAATCTAAACAATCTTGGTGTAAAATTCATGTCATGAGTAAGAAAATGTTTCATTCATTCATTTCCTTCTGGAAATTATTTTGGTTTGCAGATAATTATACATCACATAAGCCAGACGAGGTAAACTGAGTAAAATTGTACTTTTTATTCTGTCGGGTAAATCAAAAATTAAACATAAATGACAGTAATAATCCTCAGTTTTGCATTACAGAAGAACAGAAGCAACTCGTCTACTGACAACAATGTGATGTGCCCAAATATTGAGGTCTGAACCAACCTGAATCCGGAGACTCCAAAAAGAAAAACAAAAAACAGCCGACTCAGCATCCGTGTTTTTCTAATAGTGAATTTATATGTTCTGTGTTTTAATAGTCTGAAGTCACATAATATCCTGGAACTTGAGCTGATATAAATTGCTTTGCCCATGACATCTAATATGAGCTTGTCTGACCTTGGTGGGTTTTGATGATTAATGGCACAAATAGTTAGTTACAATACAACATGTTGGTTCTCTTGAGGTCATAAACGAAGATATTGGCTCGTCACATGGTTCAAGCAGGGCAGGCAGTTCATGTCTTTCAATTTTTTCCATCCAACAACTTAAAAAAATTATACTAATAATAAAGTAAATTTAAAGGTAGACTGATTCAAACCAGCTTGAGACATAAACAAGAAAGAGATGCAGTTGGAAGTCTGACTGAATGTTCAGGTGTGTAAAGTTTTTCTCAATTAATAAAATTAATTTAGGACAGGTCGAAATGTGGGTAAAGCAACAACTTTATTCACTATGATACACTGAATGTAGGACAATCCAAAGTAGTAAGAAAGAACTGAGCGAGTAATAAGAAAACAGAAATCAAAGATCTGAAAGAAAAGACATTGTGTTTGTGAGAGGAGTGAGTGTAGATGACATGCTTTATGATGAATAAATGAGATCTTTAGTTTTAGTTCCAGTCAGTGAATCTTCACATAAAGTCCTACTTGTTTTTGTTAATGTGCATGTTTATCTGCAGACACATGATTCTACTTATATTTGTGTCCATGTGACCAGTTTTGTTTATCCGTGTTTACAAATTCATCATAATCAACCATGAAAATGTCCTAAGTGAAGCCAGATGAGATCACATCTTGTTGCCACAGCAAATATGGGTATCAAACTAACAACCACATGCTCTGTTATAATGTTTACAGGCCGTCTGGAATTTTTGGGACAACATATTGTGGCCCTTAAGCACCATGCAACAGCCAGATAAATAAATGTGTGATAACATAACAAATTCCCTTTTGTAAATCAGTTTTGAAATTTGTTTGCAATAAAATATTTTTTTTTATTTGGAAGACTGATAATGTTTCAGATGAACTGAAGGAGGTCCTTAGTGCAGCCAAAAGTGAGAGCTACACCTGCCAATCTGACTTATAACACTATCAAAGAAAAAACATCTTAAATGTGAGTCCAAATTTTCTTGAAAAAAATCTATTCAGTTCATTTGGACAGTTCAGCCACCTGAGAACAAACTGATAACGACACTGCAGCAAAGTGAAAAGTGTTTATCTTAATGGGTCAGAGACAAGCACGTTATCACAAAGAGCTCTACAAACTAAAACCAG
Source organism: Pachypanchax playfairii (assembly GCA_006937955.1). Taxonomy (NCBI): domain Eukaryota; kingdom Metazoa; phylum Chordata; class Actinopteri; order Cyprinodontiformes; family Aplocheilidae; genus Pachypanchax; species Pachypanchax playfairii. Next base: position 6,729,524 of record SSNP01000008.1, read on the forward strand.
TAAAACAAACCTCTCAGCTGTGTTTGCAATTTTACAACTATAACTTGATGAAAACTGAGACAAATAGTGCAAAAATGGGGTTAAAATACATCCCAATTATGATATTTTTTAAATTAATGCAAAGTGATGGAGCTCATACTCATTATACTTACCAATAAAGTCTCTTTTAAGCACAAGAGTCAATAACAGCCATTTGCAGAGATGCATGAGGTCTGAACTACACAACATACCAGCAGCATTCCCACCTCCCTACCACAGCATATACCCACATCCTCCACTCCCACCACATCTGTAGCAGACATGTGACAGACTCGCCTCCATGTCTCAGGCTAAATCTGATGTTTTTTGACCAACATTCTCATTGACTTTCCTTACAGATTTATAGCTCCCTTTAATAGTTAAATAATTCTTGCATGAACATATTATTAACTCAGACAAACGTGACTAAATCAAAACATCCAAATGGTAAAAATAAAATAAGCGTGAGGAATACCAATGGCCAATTTATAGCAACAAAAGACAAAGTAAGATCAGTGCATCTATCAGTTTCCTGAAAAAAAAATGCTCAGGAATGGCTGACAACCGATTCTTAAAAAAAAGTATCAAATATCAGTCAATCTATTGATCTATCTATTGAAAGCTCATGTGGCTACAAAGATCACAGTCATAGTATGAAGCCTGCGTATGTGCACACCCAGCAGTGGTTTCTGGTTTTGGCCTGAATGTCTTAACTATAATGTGAAACTGTAAACGTCAACAGGTTCTTAGCAATTTGACAATTCTGTGAATTTGGTATAAAGTAGTGAGCCAACACCCATTCTTCCTGGAAAGACAAAGCCGTGTGGTGGACTCTCATTTTCCACCCAATTTAGACACTCCCACCTCTAACCAAGTAATCGGTTGGTTGCATGATTTTCCAGCATCATGTCACTTTTGTACAATAACCTTCTCTTTTATTTTTTCTTAATTATTTTAGAAAATATTTTACTGGAATCAAATTTCAGTTTTGTTGACACATTTAAAATACAGTGATGTCACTTAGTAAAAACAGTTTATTGATTACACTGAATCTGATAGATATCATCTCTTATGAACCATCATCCCTCTGCAGCTATTTGTTTATTTTTAGAAAAGTTCCTGACTTTAATTGAGTTTTTTTTTTAAAACACTACATTCTTCAATGTAATTTTTTAACACTTGTGTTTCTCAGTAAAAGTTAACAAGAACACCAGATGTGACCAGATGTAGGACTGACTAAAAAGCCAAAAGGTGAACCCTGAGATTGCTCTGTCACCAGCACATTTTTCTTAAATACACCAAAGCCATGTAGACGCCTGCTTCTAGTCATCTTTAATTTTTTATTGATCCCTGCAGGGTGAATGTAGCCTATGGGATTCAGTAAATGAGCTGGTCTGTTTCCTGACACATAAATTAAAAGGTCTGATATTCTACCAACTTCTGATGGTGTAATGCAGTGGGTTAACATGCATCACATTGTACATGTATCTACTTCACAAATTAACTTGGTAGCTGTTTGCGTGTCACAAAAACCAGGACTGCAGCCTTACTGATTTATTACCCTGCACACAGTGCACCAGTGTTGGGTTTGCATGAGATCAGCAGGTGATGATGAGTTACTTTCCTTTTTCAAATGTCACAGACTCTAAAGAGACTGGACTCTGCAACCCAAGCAATTAATACTGGAAAGTGTGAGAGGCTGAATGAGGGTAAGTTGTCTGTGTGTGTCTGTAAGTAGGTGTTTTAGTTTGTTTTTGAAGGAAACGTGACCATATGGATATCATTAGATGTGGGCTGATTCAGCATGCTGGCATATTTGTGTTTGCACGTGAGTGTGTGGGTTTGTCACTTCCAGCTTCAGAAAATCAAGCACCTCAACCTTGGCTTCCACCTGCATATAGACACGAAGTCATGCCAAAGTCTCCCTACAATACTTTTAATGGATTAATGCAGAAATACATTTACTGACTAGGAAACTAATGCAAGATTAGGGCTGGGTGGTAGAACACAAAAAAACTAAACAAATAGCAGCTGCTCTTCAGGTGGAAAGTGTTTTAAATTCCCTTCATAAACTTGAAAAAACTTAAAAAGTAAAATGAAATCAAGTTAGTTCTGTCAGAAAAGCATTTCCTATTTTCAAGACTGCTAGTTTACATTGAAGATCATTGAAGAGGTAGAATAGATCCAATAATCGAACGTTTGATGGTTCGAACTCATGTCCATTCCAGTCCCTTTGCTTCTGTGTCAAACATTTCACCCACTTTGCTCATGTGTGAATGTTGGTGATGGTAAGAGAAGTTGAGCAGCTTTGCCTCTGTTGACCTGCCCCAGGACAGCTGTAGTTACAATGTAATTCACCATCACCAGTGTGACTGAGTGTGTGAATGAATAATGGATTCACTGTGAAGTGCTTGGAGTATTTTAAAAACACTACACAAATCTAAACCATTGGTATTATTTATTAGTAAAGGCCTTTTAGATGGCAGAAAATCAGTTTTCCACAGAAACCAAAACCTGTATCGTGACCTGATGTCAGGAGATAAAAGACTGTATAACTTGCAACATGAGTTTAAAAGCAGCACTGAGACTACATCTGGTAGCTTAAGTGAAATTGAAAAAACCTGGCATGCCAAAATTCTGGAAATACATTACTAGCCTCATTAGACATGTATGTTCATACAGAGACCTCCAGTATCACACTGTGATATGACACTCTGCCCACAGAGCTGCACAGCACCCCTGACTGAGTATCTTCAGCTGTTCAACACATTAGTCTTTTAAAGGACCAATTATAAAGAATAAGAGTAGCAGAGTGCAGGAGAAAGAGCCAAAGTCAGAGGGCATGAAGGGGGCAGGGAAATCACTGGCGAGCAGATAGAGAGAGACTGAGAGAAAGAGTGGAGGAGGCTAAAGAGGGAGGTGGAAGGAGGGGTTGAAAAATGTGAAGATGGGGAAGAAAGAGGGAGTGAGCCTCCAAAAAGTCTTAAATAGGCAGAAAAAGACATAGAGCGTTGCAGTCACTTATCCTGACAGCCACATCCACTGCTCTTCTCTCCCCCTCTCCTCACCTCCAGCCCTCCGTCTCCACTCATCTGCTGCAACCCTTCATTCATCTGGAACACTGAACAAACCAGTGAGTAATATCCACGCCATACTTTCACCTTTTGCAAACATGACAGTGAAAAGGACCCTTAAGTTTGGCTTCATGTGTTAATCTGGACAAGCTGATAGATAAATGAGCTGAAGAGGGAGAGATGATCACGCCTGCATGAACAACTCACCTAAATTTGAAGGTTGAGTGGAATTTTACACAATAATAAAAATAAAACAGGATCAAAAATTCTGAACAAGTAAAAGTGCCAAGTAAGTATAAATGGAACAGGTTGGATAGGAGATTGTAATTGCATGTCTATGCAGATTTCATTTAATTAAATATCTTAACTTAAAGACAGAGCTGCAGGAGTAATGATGGCCATGTGCATTTAAATACATGCCAGATATAATATTTTTTGCCTGAATCATTCTAAAAGTCTTAAGAATGGGAAAACAGTGTAAATGGTTCTAGGGTGAAAAAAAAAATCTATCTTAGACTCAAATGCCCCACTTAAACCAAACACTTGTGGTACAGACAGACAGTTTGTGTCTTTTCGGTTTCTTGAGTTCAGCGTTCAGAAATGTCTTCAGAAAATCAAACAGGGTCCATAAATTCATGAGTGAATTAAAAAACACATTAACTGATTTGACATGGTTTGGTTTTATTTAACTGGTTTGGAGAAAATATTTTGGCGGGGGAGTTTTGCAACCTGTTTTGCAAGTTTTGCTTCAGCCTGTGTTGCAACAGCTTAGCTAACTGGAAACAACATCTTGTGGTAAAGAAATAAACTACAGCAGACAGCCTGGCCGTGTATGAGAGTCAGAGAATATTGGCCAGGCTTATTCCCATGTAGCACAAACAGCTAATCATCCATTTGACCAGTCACATCACTGGGTTGATGAATCAGAGCATGAATTGGGTATTTCCATCTTCAGCAATATACAAGTATTATTTCTAAACTGAGTAAGTTTTTGACGATTTTTATATTTGATAATCAAATCAAATCAAAAATACTTTATGAAATGTGGTAATGTCAGATTTGATTTTAAAGAGGCCCTTCCATTAAAAACAGTTTTTCTGAGGTTTCTGTTGAATATTTTAGCTCCAAATGTGTTCTTACCTTCATAGTGGGTGTGAAAACAGGTCAACAACTTCTCTTTCAGTTTTAATCTCTCAAACTACGCAGGTGGCGATAACACCCGATGTCTCCCGAGTCCGAACGACCTGTATCTGTTTCGGCACAACTCCTTTGTTCGTTAGTTTTCGGCAGCTCCCACAGTTGAAGCCACGCCTAGCATGCTGCTGACTAAAATGCTGTAGCATAACGTAGCAAACAGAAAGACACGATGTCTGACGTTGCCATGCACAGCGGGGCAGGAAACAGTATACCTTGCTCTCATAGGCTAGTTTGTTAGCCAATCAGAGTCCAGCAAATTCGAACAATGAATATGAACGAGCTGCTGATGAAGCAGCCGAAGCAGCCTGATGGAAGGAGCCAGAACCACCCGAATTTTAACGCAGACAGATTGAAAGGTCTGTTAATAAGTGTTTCCTGACGTTTTTTAGATATAAAATGTTTCATATTACCGGGTAATACTTAAGAAATAACCACAAAGTCCTGAAATGTGTATGAAATGGCCTCTTTAAGGTCATCGAAGCTTAATTTCCTTATCTCTTTTTTCTATTCTCACCTTCAGACTCTACATCCTCCCTAAATCTGATTCAAACATGGACACCAGAAGGACTTCCATTACTGAGGCCCCACATCACCTGCTCGCCATGATGTTGACAGTGGCCCTTAGTGTTCATTCAATGCCAGTGCCAACTGATGTCCCGATGTGCACAGCATCAGACACAGCTCAGTACAGACTAACATTTACAGGAAAATGGACACAAGCAGCATTTCCTAAGCAATATCCCGTCTATCGCCCACCTGCACAGTGGTCAAACCTTATTGGTAATTCCACCAGAACTGTATCTCACTGTTAACATCTGTAACATTGCTCTGATGACTGAAAAAAATATAATGTAGAAAATATGACACAAACCCTTTAACCCTCACAACTGATGTGAACTTTTGAACTTAACTTTAATGTAGTTATTTGAAGCCTCTTCTTCTCTTTCTTCCACAAGGGGTGACCCACAGCTCTGATTACCACATGTGGCAAAGTAAGGCGTTTGCTAGTAATGGAGTGAGGGAGTTTGCAGAAAAGGGTGAGGCCTGGGCCCTTATGAAGGAAGTCGAGACGGCTGGCGAACGCATCCAGAGCGTTTATGGGATCCTCTCTGCTCCTGCTGTTGTGGGAGGCACAGGCCAGATGAACACTGACTTCGAAGTCCTTGCCAGGCACTCCTACGTAAGTTTCTAAGTAATGGACTTCCTTCAGTCTGGTCAGTGATAACCAGAGAGCCCCCTTCACTAGCATTATACTTCATTTAATCAGCATCAAAGGCTGAAAGGTTTTACATCAAATACATAATGCACTTAAAAAGGTTATAAATGACTGATTTGTGTTACATAACTTGTTAACTTTCCAGTAGTTGTAATCATTCATATAAGATATCTAAAAATATAACAAATACACATGAACTTCCAGGCAACACACTAATCAGGCAGATTCTTAATTAGACTAAAATACTTAACAATATTATAGAAAAATAAAAAACAAACATATATGAAACTAGCTTCATAAAAAGCATTAGAAATCCACCTACTTCAAAGCTTCTTTCAGACTATACTTTCTAAACAAACTGTGACTGGATGTCTGGGTGAACTACGCCCTACATACTATTCTGCTGCAACGTTCCACCATTATTTGTCACCATTAAGAAACTGGGTTGTTTTGGGATAAAGTTGTCGGAACATCACCGTAGAGATAAACATGGTTTAAATGTGTGTAACCCCCCCCTTTTTTTTAAATATTTGAGCGAATGGTACAATAACTGCTACAGAAAAATAAGTAGGTGAACGTGTAAAAGTTTTCGGATCAGACAGGTCATGGAAAACTTTTTATCAAAACATGCAGTTGATAAATTACAGATAAATATGAATGTATGAAATAATTTTGTTACACTGCTGGCGTCGGGTGTCCCGCAGGGCTCGGTCCTTGGTCCTCTCCTCTTCTCTTTATACACCACCTCATTAGGCGAGATCATTCGCTCCCATGGCTTCTCCTAACATTGCTACGCTGACGACACTCAGCTCCTCCTCTCCTTCCCTCCAGACGATACCTCCGTCTCAATGCGGATATCTGCCTGCCTCTCAGATATCTTGGCGTGGATGAGGGATCGCCACCTTCAGCTTAATCTGTCCAAAACTGACCTCATTGTCTGTCCTGCCAGTAACTCCTTACCTCCTCAGATAAGCGTGCAGCTTGACTCCATCACGCTGTTCCCCAAAACCTCCGCCAGAAACCTTGGTGTCATACTGGACAACCAGCTGTCCTTCAAGGAGCAGGTTAACTCCGTAGCTTGCTCATGTCGATTCGCTCTTTACAACATCAGGAAAATCAGAGCCTTCCTGACAGACCACACCACACAGCTTCTAGTCCAGGCCCTGGTCTTGTCCCGCATCGACTACTGCAACTCTTTGCTGGCCGGTCTTCCGGCGTCCTCGGTTAAACCTCTGCAGATGATTCAGAATGCAGCAGCACGTCTGATCTTCAACCAGCCCAAGAGGGCTCATATCACTCCGCTGCTCATTTCTCTGCACTGGCTTCCAGTTGCAGCACGCATCAAATACAAAGCTCTGCTTCTGGCTTACCAGACTCTAACACACACAGCTCCTACTTACCTTCACTCCTTCATCCAAACCTACATTCCCACGCGTCAGCTACGCTCAGCCGCTGAAAGACGCCTAGCGCTTCCACCACAACGTGGCATGAGATCATGTTCCAAACTCTTCTCCTCTGTTATCCCCCGATGGTGGAATGACCTACCAAACTCGGTCCGATCCTCAGAGTCGGCAGCTACTTTTAAGAGCAGACTGAAGACTCACCTCTTTAAAGAACACTTTCAGTCTTAATGTGGAATTGATTTATGATAGCGATTTGGGAGTTTATCTCTACAAAAAAAATAAAAAATAAAAAAAAAATAAAAAAATTGATACACTTGATGTATCAGCGTCGGAATTAAACTGGACTCCAAACAGTCCGCCTCCTTATATTGTTTCCTTCTCTTTGATTTCTTGCTTGTATGTTCTCTCAATGTAAGTCGCTTTGGATAAAAGCGTCTGCTAAATGACAGTAGTAGTAGTAGTAGTAGTAGTACACTGCAGCTTTTATGGAAAAATTCTTAAACTACATCAATATTAAACTTATTATTTCATTGACTTATCTTTCTTCTTGTCTGACTATGACTCATTCTAATATTTGACTCTGATTTTTCTCTCAACCTTCTGCTAACCTCTTCTTTTCTTTTTGCCTTCCTCCATCTGCAGTTGTCATTTATCGTGCGGCTCGTTCCAAGCCCAGACTGGTTTGTGGGCGTGGACAGTGTTGACTTGTGTGATGGTGACCACTGGAAAGAGAAAGTGACACTGGAGCTTTTCCCATATGACGCAGGAACTGACAGTGGGTTCACCTTCTCTTCTCCCAACTTTGAAACGATCCCACAGGACAGAATCACACAGGTGAGCCAAAAGCAACAATGCATCAATCAAAAGTGAAAACCACAAGAGCCAGACGCAAGTTGAATCTGTGGTCAGAAAATGAGTATAATAGTTTCTTCCAAATCTTTTGTTGCACAAAAAAGTAGAGTCTGTGGATGTTTAGTAGATCATTTTCCAAAAGAGGAAACTAAACAATTAGATGGGTATGATGGGGTATAACAGATCATGTAACTGATAATTTAATGGTATAAAGGCTTTTTACTCAATCTACTGTAATTTTATTCCAACTTGTACAAACAGATTAGCATCACCTAAAACACCTGAATAATAACTATGTATTTTCACGAAATTTCTATTCATTTAAGCTGCATTTCTTTGTTGTGCTTTAAAGTGCCAAATGTGTCTGTTTACCACTTTGTTTTTCCCTGACCATTTTAATTCCCATAGATCACTTCCTCCTTTCCAAGCCACCCTGCCAATTCCTTTTTCTACCCTCGTCTGAAACACTTACCACCCATTGCCAAGGTCACACTGACAAAAATCAAGAAAACAAATCAAATCATCAGCCTGCCACTGGAGCCAACCCAGTCCAACCTCCTTCTAACAGGAAACGAGATTGAAGACAAGCTCATAAGTAAGTCTGAATCTTGATATAGAAATATTACATGATATAAGATAGTCAGGTATTACTATATTTGACATCAATAATGATGTTTACAAAAGACCAATTGGAAGTATAAAAAATTAAGTGCTATAATTATATGTATCTAAAGTAAATCATAATACAATAGCTGTCAAGTAATAAAAGTTGAAACAAAAACAAAGAGGCTACAGTTGGAGGTGCATTACTTTGTGTAAAATTAGGACTTTACAACTGTTGCAGAGGATGCATTAGAGTCAAAGTGGTTTATTGACGTCCCAGCATTGGTAGCCATGTAGCCACACCTTACTGGCCCCAAATTCACTTAAACAGGAGAGCAGACTGTTTTTACACAGAGCCAACGTTGTTCAGTCCAAAGACCATAAGAAGAAGCAAAGCATGTAATTGCCTTTAAAGATGTCTCTGTGTTAAAACCATCAATTACATAGTAAGCATACAAATGCACTGAAGTGTGCAATGATAGAGGACCAAAAGGAGTCAAACAGAATACAGTTTGCAGGATGTTTTAATAAGTTCAAAGTTTAACCAGCAGCTGTGAATACACACAAGCTCTACTACATCTAACTAGAAACCAGAGAAGCCAACTGAGTGCAGGATGTCAGAAAATGCCAGGAGCACATCTGGTCACTGAAACAGACAGAATATGAAGGATGGGAGAAAATGTGGTGATTATGTACAACGGTGAACCAAAACTCAGTGACTGACATCTATAAGATGGAGATGTTTTCACTGGCTACCAGATTACTCAAGATTCTTATTTACAGACACGTGATAATATCAAATAGTTGCTAAAGAAACAAGTGTGTAAACGAAACAACAAAAGTCATCTGAAACTCCATCTACAATTAAGTAGTCAAACATCTGTGTGGCGGTAACAGGGCTTTAAACATATTCAGTGTTTAGCATGATAGAGAAGGTCTGAGTCAGCATCACTGAATACAAGCCTGTTCCCTCGACTACCCATGAACAAACAACAGAGAGTGGCCAACAATCTGTTGGGGTTTCCTGCCCTGCTCTCTAGTGATTCATCCTGTCCCACCATCTGTTTGTCTTTTCCTTCTCTTTCAATTCATCTATTCTGTGTTCTCTCCCAAGCACCAGTACAAAAACTTTCCTTAATAATAAACGTTCACCTGCTGGAGATTTCATCCAACTAATAAAACACTAATCAATCTAAATCAGTTCTGCTTTTTACAACTTCTCCTTTTTAATAATTTGACAGTACAGGACACACAGGAAGAGGCAAATGCCTTGATATTCGGGTTCAATCCCAGTATCCATCCATCCTTGGAGTTTCCGTACCGCCTCCGATCCTTCTGTTTTTGTACTTGTTAACCCACAACTGTGATACATATCAACTGTACTTCAACTCATATCCAAGTTGGCTGATGTAGCTAAGCAAGTTCATGATAGTAAAATGGAAAGTGAAAGCATGAAAGAGTATAAGGCATGAACAGTTTCAGTATTTATTAGGTCATTTAGGGAAAAAAGTGATCTCAACAAATATTTTCTATCTCTAAAGATAACTTAAACTTGTTTAGTATGAGGCAGGTTTACACAGAAAAAAATATACTTAACAGAAACCCATCAAATAAAAGTAATGATTAAATAATTCATAAATAAACAATTGTCATGGATTTATGATGAAAATATGGGAGTTACACATTTAAAACTGATGACGACAATGTGTGTCTCTGTGCAGATACCCCTCTGGACTGTGAGGTGTCAGTATGGTCTCCATGGGGCTTGTGTAAAGGCAAGTGTGGAGACTCAGGCGTGCAGCACCGCACACGTTACGTCATAATGCACCCCGCCAACAATGGAGCAGACTGCCCCCTGCTGGAGGAAGAGAGGAAATGCTTCCCAGACAACTGTTTATGACTAGGCCGAGACAGGAGGGAGAAGAACGAGAAGAAGGAGAGAAGGAAGAAAAAAGAGAAGAAATCTAGAAAAGGCAGGAAGGGTCGGAGACAGACGAAGAACAGTAAACGCTCAGCCATTTAATTTACATGAGGCATAAACAGGATGAACTATAATACTATAGTGGTGTAGTTTAGCCAAACAGCTAGTAGACGCCAATTCATCCTGGTCAGATAATCAAATGGGCGGAAGCAGGAGCAATGCTGTTTAAAACAAAGCCATGACATCAAAACTCACTCATTTCATGTAGTTTTACATTCCTGGAGCTAATAAACCTATTAAATACTGAATATAACAAATCACAATCTGAAACAAGCCCCAACAGAAAATATAGATAATATGAGACTGGTTGGGGGGAACAGGTTCCAGCACAGTCTCCTTCATAATGCTGCACTTAAAAAACATCACCAAACTGACTGAGGTCATTTTCCTCAAGAAAAGAATATATTTATTGACAGGATTTTAACCTGTTCTGTACAGTTTATATTGACCCAAAAGTATTAATTTGTATTACTTTATGTTACTGAAATATGTGTTGAACACAAGAATCTTTTTTGTAAGAGAGGAAAATGAAATAAAAATATCTGAAATGTACAAATAATGTCTGATGTAATAAACTGTACGTGTATCTTTTTAAATGGTCAATTTTTGTGATGGTGAATCAAATATTATTAGATTTTTAGCATATTGTATTTTTGAATGTTTCCTCTCAGCTGTTTCTCATCTTTGAATATGAATCATACATACAGGTTTCCAGTTATTATTAATACTATGAAATTTAAGACCCAGGTTTTGAACAGAAACTACATATAAAAATTAAGATGCTCACCAAAAACATAAACATGTTCCCTAAAATCTAAATGACTCTGTGACATGCTCTGTCACACAAACACACTGGTTTTAGAGCAGAGTTAAAACAACCTGTTTATACACTAAAGACGTAAGAATGTAAAATAATCCAAAGCACTGAAACATGGGTGAGCGACACACGTTCATCCTTTCTAACGAGCCGGAACTCCACATGAAATAAGAAAAAAGATATATGGACATCTAGTTATAAAAACAAAAACTAAATGATGTACGAGGAGTAAAAATTGTCTTTAAAAGTAGAACATAAAGTATAAACTGACCCCCTGGAATGAGACTATATTTTCCTTTTATAAAGAATTTGTATTATATAATATACTGAGTCAAACCTGGTTGTATAGATTACACTGGCATTCTATAACTTGACAGTAGTTTTATCTATTGTAATAAAAATGAAAAATGTCTCGATTTATTATTGACACTTTCTTGACACCTCACTGAATTGTGGGTGGAAAGGGAAATCTGACTCTTTACTTCAGACTTTTGCAGATGCAGACTTAGAGCGGGGTTTATTCCCTTAGTGGGAGTTTACTTTTTTTTAGCAACCTCTTCTTAGGTAAGCATATGGCAACTGAGTGTGAAACTTTCCTTTTTATTCGCTAAACCGTCCACAAATCTCAGGACTCTTTTATCAATTTATAACAAACACTGACACTGTCAGGGTCAGTTAACAAAAAACAAACACTCGTTTGGTTTGGTTTATCACTTTGATTCGAGTCCTAATCACATCCAGTTATTAACATTCATTTATTTGTTTGTTCTTCTGTTTGTTAACAACTTAACTCCAAATGTCAAGAACAAAAACTGCTAACATTTCAGGGTAGGGTTGAAGTGGCATACGGAACAATAGGTTCGATTTTAGTGGTCACCAAATAGAATTTTTTGAAGGATTCTTTATTATTGTGCACATCTTCCACATCTTTACTTCCACATCTAACACCTGAAAGAAGTTTGTTAAAATGTACAGAACCACCACCTGCTTAAGTTCTCCCACTTTGCAATGCTTGACCTGGAGTTTGGCAATAATCTGGATATGGCGATCCAGAAAACTTGAATTTATAGGGTGAAGAACTTTATGCTGTCAGGCAACAGATATGCAACTAACACCAAACTGTAAATGAGAGTCTGATAAATCTGATTTATCCCCAAGAGGTATTGAGCTAGATCCAGGAGAAAACTTATGGAAATGTAATTTTCCATGACTAAATGTTAAACTAATAATGATCTCAAAGTGACTAAGTGCGAAAGATAGGATTTTGTGCTCAATGAATCAATACAGTTTGTAAAATAAAGGTAAGATTATTAGTTTTAGGTATAAATAATATTATGGGAGAAAAGAGCAGCTCAGTGGGGTCTGTACTCTCTAAGTCCTTCCTAGTTTAGTATGATTTACCTTTCATTAAGTGGCAAAAAAGCAGAGCAGACACCTACAGACAACCGATTTTACTGTTCCTGAATTAAAATGATGTTTTGTTTATTCTTTCTTCAATATTAAACCCAAGATATAAAATGTTTTGCTGAATACTGGACATTATTTCAGTGATAAAAGCAGCTTTGCTATTGGTTCCAGTCAGCCAGTCACACAACAAGAATGTCTCGTCACATGAAGTGACACCTGTGAGTTTCTCACACTGAAGCCGTTGCCTTTCAGCTTTCCACTTTCAGTAAAATCAACGAGGCTCAAAAAACAAAACAAAAAAAGACTCAACTTTAGTTTGAATTTGCAGATTTACAAAGATTCTTGCCAAACATTTTGTTACTGCCAAATGTATCGTAATCTAATCGTCCACAGTTAATATAAAATGCCTTTGCAAGGAGTTGGCTTGGTCCTTCAGTGTTACCTGATGTTGGCAGCAGGCATGTATTTTGATCTTGGTGAGCAGGAGGAAAAATGCATCATCGAGGAGATTCCAGAAGACACGCTAGTGACAGGTGAGTCCTCAACACAAAACTGTCCCCCAGGGTATCATTTATATTTTCAAATATAGCAATAAATAGAAACTATTTCTCAAATGTGTAATGTGAAGGTAACAACAATGAAGTATTGTGGATTATTATATAACTCCCTTATGTAATTTCCCTTTGAGGATTAATAAAGTACATTTGATTTGATTTGAACTGCTTAATGATACAGTGAAGTTATACACACTTATCTGATGTTGTGTCATAATTCAGCAAGTGTGACACAAAAAACCTGCTTAAACTCGACTGTCTTATGCATGTTTATGACTTATCATCCTATTCCATCCTTTCTGTAACTAATCTGATCTGTACTTCCACATATATCCACTAACAATAACAAATAGTACTTAATTTATCTTGTGCTCCGTCACCTCAAGCAAACATAATTTCCTACAGGTGTTTCCAGATGTTTTGTGTGTATATGGAGCTATTGTTATTGAACCTGTATTATTAATGTTTAAAGCTTCTATATTAAATGTGTGTGTTTGTGAGTCTGTGTTTGCATACAAGTTTGTTTCCTACTTTTAGGTCACTTCTTGCTGGAGCCGTGGGACTTCAATGCCATACGCCACTCCCCTCACCTCGGAGTCACAGTGACAGTCAGAGATCCAAACCATGAGGTACTGCACACACACACACAGACAGACACACTGTATGCAATGCTTATAACCAATAAGAGACAACACCAAAGTGTTTGACACCACAAATACAAGTTTGTTAAAGATGTTTGCACACATTATATTCAACTTACTGATTTCTTATTCTGTCCGATTAAACTTTTTGAAAATCCTTGAATTTCAGTCAATCCGATTTTGTATGTTTTCATCTTCTTTGGTTTTAGAACAATGAATAAGAGCAACATTACATTCTAAGTTGAAAAACAACACCAACCTTAATCATATTGTTCCTTCTCTTTAGGTTCTGATGTCCAAACGCTATGGAAAAACAGCTCGATTGACCTTCACGGCTCACGCCTCTGGTCAGCACTACCTTTGCTTCCAAACAAACTCTACAAGGTTTTCTGTCTTCGCAGGACAAAGACTGGTAAGACCTGCAGAATTAATGCAAAGAAAAAACATTTACAAATTCAAAACAAAGAAAAACTTATTCTTAAAGCGATTGAATACATTTATATTTTCCAATTTGGCTCCACAGAAGCTCCATTTGGACGTTCAGATGGGAGAGCACTCAGTAGATCCCGGTGTTGACCAGACAAAAGACAACTTGAAGATTCTGGAGGACAGTCTCACACACCTCATAGATCAGATGATATACATCACCAGGCACCAGGAGTACCAGAGGGTACATTTTATGGTTTTGAATTTAATTATTGTTCTTTGAGAGATCATAGTGCATCACAAAACAATAGGACAAAACACTTTGATGGATTTTAAAAGCAAGAAACTCCTGGATTCTTGATTTTGACCTATGACAAGACAGAACACCATGTGTATACAATTTAATACTCAAATACTTTAGCAATACTTTATGTTTTGTTTATGTTTTTTCTAACATTCAGGAGAAGGAGGAGGTTTTCCGTCAGATCAGTGAAGAAAGCAACAGTAAAGTGTTGTGGTGGGCCGTGGTACAGACATCCATCCTGCTGTCTGTCGGCTTCTGGCAGATGAAACGACTCAAAGACTTCTTCATCGCCAAAAAACTAGTGTGAAGATAAACTCTGGCCTGTCAGCTTTCTGTTTGCTCCGTTGCTTACCTGTCAAAACCTGTAACTGCATTTATTGTAATGTCAAATTAAAGAAATACAAAATGAAAGACAATGTCAGTAATATTGGATAACAGTTTCTTCTCTTAACTTTGCTTTGTGAAATTCTTGAACTTAGTTTATTAAGACGATGAAAAACTATTATTGTATTCTTAATTTGGGGTTAGCTAACAGCAAAATAAGCGTTTTCTTTGTTTTAGCAATTTTTAAAAATTTTATTTTTGCCAACTCTTGTTTGTGTCAAACATAATTACCTACCTGAGTAAAGTTCATCTGAAAAAGGTGATCAGGAACTTCAAGCTAGTTAGTTGCTTGTTAGCTTCCAACCGCCACCACCGAAGAAGAAGAGAAATAAATATTGTAGCGTATTTACTTGCTTGTAAATATAATTTGGATGAAGAAAACCCTGGACTGACAACTGGAGCAGGCCGTTTGTGTATAAACTAATATTTAGCCAAAGGGTAAAGTTAAGTTTAAAATACGTAGTTGAAATAAACGGCTATTGTAGTGTTTTATCATTGTTTTGCGAATAAATGCTAAATTGCTAGAAGCTAAAAAGACGTTTAGCTTGATTTTACAAACACAACAATAGTTTTTCTGATGATTAAAACATCAACGCTTCTCATTTTATTGACAAAGTTTTTCACTTAAATATCACTGTAAGCCATCAAATGACATACTCTAATATTTAGCATGTTTTACCACAATATATGTAGCACCAATATCATAAAGTAATTAGCTTAATTTTGATTTACTTTCAGGTTTTCAGATGTCTTACTGGATCTGCTGCAATTCCTGCTTTCTTTCCCCGAGTTCTGACCGCAAACTGGCTGTCAGTACTTGTGGTCATGTCATCTGTAGTGTGTGTTATCAGAAAGGTAGAAACGTTTCTTACACAAACGCTGTCAAAACAATTAAAGTAAATAATGCTTGTTTTCGATGCACTGTGGGAGCAACGTGATTCAACAGAGACATCTGTCGGACACAAAGAGACATTACAGAGCATGCTTCTCTGTTGTTGTATTTCTATTATGTATTTATTTAGTTATTTAGCATCTGTAATAAGTAGATAGCTGCCCTTTTAAAAGAGCAACTAGCTGTAGAGACTTTGTCCCTGTGTCTCTACACACACAGTACTGTGCAAAAGTTTTAAGCAGGTGTGGAAAAAATTTTGCATAATAAGATAATTCCACTCGTATGAATTTGAATTCTTTATTTTTATCTATTTAAAAATCTGAATCACATCAATATGTGCTGGAACAACAGTTTCCTTCAAAATAGTGTTGGTTATTCTTGCCCAAAGTCAGGGATTTTCTGGGCTTCAGCTGCTCTGATGAGAGAAATGTAAATATTTCTGTAGTTCTGCTTTAGAAGGATGCTGTTAGTTAACTGAAAAGCTATAAAGTGAAACAATGATGGAGATTTAGGATTCATGATGACTTGAACTTAACATCATTGATTATATTAGGGAGAACATGAAGTGACAGAAGGACAGAAGATTTGTAGATATGTCTCCAAGTGGTGACTGAGTTTCTTTACACACTGGCTATACATGCATGTTGAAGAACTAATGTTGTTTTAAAGTTACAGCTGATTACACCAAATACTGATTTTGTTTATATTTTTCCACTGCCCTAAACTTTTGCACTGAACTGTATTTTAGAACTTTAAATCTTGTCAAAACTTTTTGTGTCACAGGAAAGTGTGTCTTTGCCACAATCTGTTGCTTTATGAAATACATCTATTAGGACAGTGTAATACAAAAAAAAAATATTTAGGAAAGGCTGTCAGATTAAATAATATGGCACTATTCATTACAGACCTTTGAACAAAGGAAATAGCATTAGCAGTTCTTTCATCCCACTTAGAAAAAACTGATCATGTTTAAAAGCCTCATATTATTTACTGATTTGTCACTACAGTGTCTGTTTCGTTCTAAAGTATAAATCGATGTTTATTCTCAAGATCTACAGAGACTTTTTCTTGTGATGCTTTACAGCTAATTGTAAACCTTGATAGAATCTTCTGAACGTTATTCTGTATTTTGCAATTCCATCGGTGTCTGTAACTTCTTTTTCAGGCAAGCAAGGGAAGTGTTTAATTTGTGGTGCCCAGTGCCAAATATCAACCCTCTCTGATAAAGTAAGTACCTTTTTGTGTTCAGCAAATCACAACTTCCAGAGCGCTGCGTGCTTCGGATGTCTTCCCACATCAGAGGCTGAATTTCCAAAACCCTGTTGCATCACAGTCATGTGTTTGTTTCAGAGCAGCTCCGATGTGAAGGCCTTGTTCTCCGACATCAATGTTGTGGCAACCAAACACTTAACAGAGATCAGCAAAGTTAGTTTATTGTTTTTATTTACTTCTGAAACAAACTTTTCTTTATGAGCTGTTCTAATTTCTTCTCTTTATTGTAGTGCTGTTAGGGATGCTGGCTGATATTTTACAGTACAAGCTGCAATCATCATCACTGTTCCTTCATTTTCCTCAGGTTCTAACATTCCAGGCAAGACATCAGAAGAGGCTGCTGAATTACTACCAGCAAAGAGTAGGAGGCATTTAATTTGTTGCAGTTGTGTGTTTTTCATATTCCATATTAAAAACGTAATACATACAGTGGGGCAAAAAAGTATTTAGTCAGCCACCAATTGTGTAAGTTCTCCCACTTAAAAAGATCAGAGAGGCCTGTAATTTTCATCATAGGTATACCTCAACTATGAGAGACAAAATGAGGAAAAAAAATCCAGAAAATCACATTGTCTGATTTTTAAAGAATTTATTTGCAAATTATGGTGGAAAATAAGTATTTGGTCAATAACAAAAGTTAATCTCAATACTTTGTTATATAGCCTTTGTTGGCAATGACAGAGGTCAAACGTTTTCTGTAAGTCTTCACAAGGTTTTCACACACTGTTGCTGGTATTTTGGCCCATTCCTCCATGCAGATCTCCTCTAGAGCAGTGATGTTTTGGGGCTGACGCTGGGCAACACGGACTTTCAACTCCCTCCAGAGATTTTCTATGGGGTTGAGATCTGGAGACTGGCTAGGCCACTCCAGGACCTTGAAATGCTTCTTACGAAGCCACTCCTTCGTTGCCCGGGCGGTGTGTTTGGGATCATTGTCATGCTGAAAGACCCAGCCACGTCTCATTTTCAATGCCCTTGCTGATGGAAGGAGGTTTTCACTCAAAATCTTACGATACATGGCCCCATTCATTCTTTCCTTTACACGGATCAGTCGTCCTGGTCCCCTTGCAGAAAAACAGCCCCAAAGCATGATGTTTCCACCCNCACAGTCATGTGTTTGTTTCAGAGCAGCTCCGATGTGAAGGCCTTGTTCTCCGACATCAATGTTGTGGCAACCAAACACTTAACAGAGATCAGCAAAGTTAGTTTATTGTTTTTATTTACTTCTGAAACAAACTTTTCTTTATGAGCTGTTCTAATTTCTTCTCTTTATTGTAGTGCTGTTAGGGATGCTGGCTGATATTTTACAGTACAAGCTGCAATCATCATCACTGTTCCTTCATTTTCCTCAGGTTCTAACATTCCAGGCAAGACATCAGAAGAGGCTGCTGAATTACTACCAGCAAAGAGTAGGAGGCATTTAATTTGTTGCAGTTGTGTGTTTTTCATATTCCATATTAAAAACGTAATACATACAGTGGGGCAAAAAAGTATTTAGTCAGCCACCAATTGTGTAAGTTCTCCCACTTAAAAAGATCAGAGAGGCCTGTAATTTTCATCATAGGTATACCTCAACTATGAGAGACAAAATGAGGAAAAAAAATCCAGAAAATCACATTGTCTGATTTTTAAAGAATTTATTTGCAAATTATGGTGGAAAAATAAGTATTTGGTCACCTACAAACAAGTAAGATTTCTGGCTTTCACAGACCTGTAACTTCTTTAAGAGGCTCCTCGGTCCTCCACTCATTACCTGTATTAATGGCACCTGTGTGAACTCGTTATCAGTATAAAAGACACCTGTCTTTGCAGTCACGCTCCAAACTCCACTATGGCCAAGACCAAAGAGCTGTCAAAGGACACCAGAAACAAAATTGTAGACCTTCACCAGGCTGGGAAGACTGAATCTGCAATAGGTAAGCAGCTTGGTGTGAAGAAATCAACTGTGGGAGCAATTATTAGAAAATGGAAGACATACAAGACCACTGATAATCTCCCTCGATCTGGGGCTCCACGCAAGATCTCACCCCGTGGGGTCAAAATGATCACAAGAACGGTGAGCAAAAATCCCAGAACCACACGGAGGGACCTAGTGAATGACCTGCAGAGAGCTGGGACCAAAGTAACAAAGGCTACCATCAGTAACACACTACGCCGCCAGGGACTCAAATCCTGCAGTGCCAGACGTGTCCCCCTGCTGAAGCCAGGACACGTCCAGGCCCGTCTGCGGTTTGCTAGAGAGCATTTGGATGATCCAGAAGAGGATTGGGAGAACATCATATGGTCAGATGAAACCAAAATAGAACTTTTTGGTAGAAACTCAACTTGTCGTGTTTGGAGGGGAAAGAATGCTGAGTTGGATCCAAAGAACACCATACCTACTGTAAAGCATGGGGGTGGAAACATCATGCTTTGGGGCTGTTTTTCTGCAAGGGGACCAGGACGACTGATCCGTGTAAAGGAAAGAATGAATGGGGCCATGTATCGTAAGATTTTGAGTGAAAACCTCCTTCCATCAGCAAGGGCATTGAAAATGAGACGTGGCTGGGTCTTTCAGCATGACAATGATCCCAAACACACCGCCCGGGCAACGAAGGAGTGGCTTCGTAAGAAGCATTTCAAGGTCCTGGAGTGGCCTAGCCAGTCTCCAGATCTCAACCCCATAGAAAATCTCTGGAGGGAGTTGAAAGTCCGTGTTGCCCAGCGTCAGCCCCAAAACATCACTGCTCTAGAGGAGATCTGCATGGAGGAATGGGCCAAAATACCAGCAACAGTGTGTGAAAACCTTGTGAAGACTTACAGAAAACGTTTGACCTCTGTCATTGCCAACAAAGGCTATATAACAAAGTATTGAGATTAACTTTTGTTATTGACCAAATACTTATTTTCCACCATAATTTGCAAATAAATTCTTTAAAAATCAGACAATGTGATTTTCTGGATTTTTTTTCCTCATTTTGTCTCTCATAGTTGAGGTATACCTATGATGAAAATTACAGGCCTCTCTGATCTTTTTAAGTGGGAGAACTTACACAATTGGTGGCTTACTAAATACTTTTTTGCCCCACTGTATATCCATCAGTTATTGATACCTGCTTATTCCTGTTCAGGGTTGTGGGGAGCTGGTGTCTGTCTCCAGTAGTCATTGGGCGAGAGGCGGGGTTACACCTGGACATGTTGCCAGTCCATCACAGGGCCACATATAGACAAACAACCACTCACAAATAGAGCTGCCAATTAACCTCAAGTGTATTTTTGTTCTTTGGGAACATACAAACTCCATGTGGAAAGGTCTCAGTCTGGTTTCAAACCCAGGACCGTCTCTCTGCAAAGCAAAAGCTTCCTACTGCCCCACCGTGCAGCCCTTTATAAATATATTGTAATTGAAACATGTTTTGCTGTGTGTTATAGAATGAGAAACTAGAAGAGGTATTTGTCAAGATGAAGCAAGAAATGCAACAGATGAGGATGTAAGTTTGTAAACACACGTTCTATACAGAATACATTAATATGTTTTAGAAAAGATTTGGAGATTAATTATTTATTTATCCTTTTTAAAGGAAGCTGAATGAACAGAGTGCCTACATTGCTAAGCTGGAAACCTCTCTGCAGCATCAGTGGTCAGTTTGCAGGGACATTTATTACACTATACTGGATATTTGTTTGCACACTGTTCAGGTTGAACACATGAGTTTTTTGCAGTACTGTAGAGACATTTACAGATAGCTCACTAGGTGTCACTCCTGATGCAGTAATTCATGAACTGGTAAAATCTGGATTGATTTAATATAACGTGGAAGACTTTCTGAAAGTACTGAATAGTTTTACCTGTATTTATAGTTTTATGCCTTTGGAGTTTAGCTCATCTGAACAAAATAACTGAAGTTTTGCTTGCTATACATTACACAGCACTTAAAACCTCTATCGATCTGTCAGTACTGGATTCAAACCAACAACTGTGCTGTAGTGTTGGAACTGTTTAACATTATTTATCACTCTCACACAGTGCCAAGCCGTCCTCTGTGTCTAAGAACAGCCACAGTTCTCATACACCACATGGACATAGGCCAGGTAAACTGTCTCATGATTGTATTCTGTTCTGTTGGTTTGTTTGACAGACACGAGGGATTGATATCACACATAATACTCACATATTGGAATTACTTGTTGTGTTTTTATTCTCTTAATGCTTCAATATTTAGTAAATAAACATTGAATATTCTATATACTGACAGGCAATGACCCAACCTTATAAATCTGACAAATTAGCAACAATCTCATTGTAATACTGATTTACACAGATTTATTTTGTCTTTTTATTGATTGTATTTTACCAGGTTTAAAACTAGACTTTAATAACCTATATAATAAAATAACAAAATACTTCTGTAGATTTCCAAAGTCTGATGTAATTAAACATCAGCAGATGAGTGGGTTTCTGAAAATGTAGGAAAACTTAATGCCCATCTTGAGAAACTTTGTCCATATGGGTTTTTGTACAACTTGCATAACTTATAAACATGTGCAACTACTGCTTCTGTTTTTATTATTTACAGTGTGTCAAGTCTTTTTTAAGAGTTAAAGAGTTTTTTGTTTGGATATAGTCCTACAGATTCCTTACAACTCGCCTGTTTCCATCTCACAACACGCATCAGTCAATAATATGTGAGTATTTTTCTTTTTTATGTAATTAAGTCTTTATCTTGGTACATATTTAATATGCAAGCCCATCTCATGCTGTGATTCTTTATTTATCTTTATGTCAGTCTACTTGGTACTTTAGAAAAACCCGAATGTAGGAGGTTTTTTACCTGCTGAAAATTACATCTGGAGGTCAATCCCAAAGTCTTATGTTAGCTTTAAGCGTGTTTAGCTTTGCCCTGCCCTGTGGCTATCAACACACACAGCTGAATAATTGGATCTTTGCTTGGGTTCAGTTAAGAATTCTTATTGAATTTCCTATCCAGCACTAACAGGATTGATTGGGTGCTGAAATTTATTAGTCCAAATGTTTTTTTTTCTTCTTTTTTTAATCCAATGAGGCTTTAGATGCTAAGAGTGTGCGAAAGCAGTACAGATGATTGATAGCAGATGTGAACTCCATTTACAGCAGGGTCAGTTTAAGTTTTTATTTTTAAAAAGTATAATTAAAATAAGTGATTACTGCCATTTAAAACAATTGTGCAATGACAATAAAGGAAACTTCTTGTAATAGAATGGTGGATTCACAAAATTTTAATACGTTTGTTTTAAATTTGACATTTTTATTGTTGCTTAAAGACGCAGAGCCTTGGGATACTGTAGTATTGGAGATGTTTATGATTTTAATTTGAACAAATTTGCAGTTTGAATGTATGATCTACATTTTATTTATTACTGACCATCTGAATAACAATTCTTTTAGCATCACTTTTACATTTGGGATGAATTAACCCTGCCCAATTTACTGTTGCTCTGACTTACATTCAGTTCTCTGTCGCATTTTACATTCACGCAGTTTCAAACGTATGTTAGAAAGAGTTGCTCTTACAAAGGTGCCAAAAAGGAAGTAGTTAAAGCACCACTGTGGTGCTCATTCAGCTGAACCCAACAGAACTAATGAAGTGTGTTTTCCTGTCTGGCAGCAGTGAAAACATGGAGGTGGATGAAAAGAGTCTGTTCAGGAAAGTAGGTGCCATTATTTCACTCAGTCTTCTCTGTGTTGAAAGAGATGTGTTAAGGTTTTAGAGTATCCTGATATTTGCTTCAGGAATTTCATGCATAAGGACTGATGGTCTGTTTTTTTGTATTTCAGCCTAACTCTGCACCCAGATTGTCACTTATCAACCCTCCTCATGAGGGAAGAATGGGTATGTGCATTACTCTGTTAGCAAATAACCGCTTCACTTTTAAGTGAAAGTAAGAACTCGTCTCAGACATTGGACATCAGTTTGCTTAAAAACCAAGATGTTTCTTTACACAATTTAAAGATTCCAGTAAAATACGTTGCATAAACAGCACTGTTGAGAGTTTTGACCTGCAATATGAAAGAATGGTTGAAATATTTGAACTTCATCTATAGGGTTGTGTAGATCTTATTGTTGGCAGTAACTTGTTGCTGTCAGTAAATATTCTATAAATGAAAATCCAAATAGTTAACCAACAGTAGAATTCTTGTGGAATTTAAAAGAGTCGAAATCTGATTGAGGGAGTTTTTGTAAGGCGCTGTGTGTCGTTTATCATTGAACTAATAGCAACAGAGCTGTGCATGCATGCTTCAGATTTTTTGTAAGAAAGGATGATTCACTCATTTATCTTGTCTGCCCAGAGGGTTAACCAAATGGTAGTAGGGCCCTGTAGAGGAAGAAGAAACATGGAATGGTTTATAAATGTTTAAATATATTATCCAAATGATTGTTTCATAAAATCGTTGTAAGGTATTTTATTTGGTTGACAGTAAAAAAATTAACTATAGATTTATGGGATTTTATGCTTAGGCACCATTGCTCACAGATCGTCAAGCCAAAACCTGCCTGCCACCCACTCTGCACATTCAGCCGTCATCAGGTGAGAAATTTAAACCCTTTATGCATTATAGTGATGTCAGTCTAATGCAGAGTATTTCTTCACAACTTCCCTATCTTCTCAGCCAGCAGTTACTAGACAAAGTACATTTAGACAGAGGTTTTGATGTACTTCACGTCCTTAGTTTTGTATTTTGTAATCTCAGTTCAGTTTGTTTCTATTTGTTCATGGTTTTCAGTTCTACATCTTTTTAAGTGGTTTAGCAGGATTAAGGAATCATGTTTTTTATCCTTTGGTTGATTGTTTTGTTTAGCAGAAATTTCTAAAAAGAAAACTTAAATCATGTTACTGTTGATGTTGCATTTATATGTCTGCTGAATATCAGTTGTATTTCTATTAAGTATTAAATTGGTTGTTTGCTCCACTGCCTGGCCAAGTCGCTCTAGAAAAAGAGATTTTAATCTCAGTGAGACATTCTTTGAGTTAAAGGAAATTATAATATAATAAATGTTAAAAAGTAAAATAAAAAGTGAAAATGCAGACAAAGATATTCTATTGCTCAATATAATATAAGAAAATTCCCACTTTGTCAAATTAAATTCTCATGTTAAAAGAAATGTCTCCCCTTAGAACTCTCACCACAAATAACTCCTCATATTGTCAGTCATGTACATCTACTATCCCTGATTCTATATATGTTGTATATAGATGTTTTGTGTGCATCTGACAAAAGAGAAAAAAGATTTAATATTCATGTTCTCTAAAATGTGATAACAGTCTCTCTTACTTCTTCTAGCCATTTTCAAGTTGCACCTTTGACCCCAGACTTGTCATTCGGCCAGAGTTCTGCGTGGAAGTCACCCATCTTCAAGCCTCCTTCCTCCTTCAGACACTCCATGTCTTCTCTGACCTGCCCTCCCCCTTAAAAACCTCCCCTAGACCCATTTGCTATCATAAAGCCTATGGGGGTAAACATGGCTCCCTCTCTGTGGAGGTATTTACGATTTTCACAAACTAAATTTGGTCACCTGTTGGTTTGTGTGTTGGTTTTAACCATCTTTGGCAAATGTGCTTGTCACCTTACCGCAGGATGGGGTCAAATTAACTGTAAAAATAAATGTATATATAAACGTATATGTAAGCTTGTCCTTTGATCAGATCAGAGCAGTTTAGGATTTATTTGTACTGAATAGTCTAATTACTCACAGAAGTTACTCTCAGTAATCCAGTGAAGAACCCTACAGGCTTCAGCACTTAAAGCCTTACAAGCTTTTAGCCAAAGGCACTGATGTGACACTCACCATGCTGCAGGCAACACCTGTTCAATTTACAAAGATAAACTAGGATTAGATTTTGCACAAAAGAATACCTCTTTTTACTGGCTTAAACATGTAAAGGTCAACAGACAGATGTCACTATAACATCACCAAGTCTTGTTTGAAGTAATTTGGTTAACCTCCATTGGCTGAAGCTTCCACATTCTGCCATGCCCTAATGTGACTTTAGCAATATGACTTGTTATTTCACCCTCAAATCTGTTACAAAACATCTGCAAGTGAAGACAAAGAAAAGTATATCCGTACAGAAACACGATATCACCTGAAATCATTGCAGCTCGGAAAACCTCATGTGTTGAAGCGGGTGGTGAGGAAGCCTGATGTGTTCAGACAGGTCGATTCTTTCTTAGAAGACCAGCTTTTCTACCTCTATTGTCCCCTGATGTCAGGGTGTTGAATAGTGCCTATTCAAGAGGGTTCAGGTGTGACTGTGTGTGTGTTCTGGGCATGTGCACGCAACAGTCAGTCATTTAGTTGCATGTGTTTGTGTTTGAAGTTTTGTACAGAGTCAGTAGGCCTTATCCTCTTCAGTGCTCCAGTGGGAAACTGTTTCCTGTTTTTAAAGTCCACCTAGAGAGAGTGAAATGGCCCCCCAGGGCAGCCTAAGCTGTCATGGTGTCACTCATTGGCTGGGAGAAGACTAAATCAGTATAATTTTTTCTTCATGTACAAACACAGACATTCAGTAGGGGATCTGTAGGGCTGTTTCTCTCTCATCCATAAAAAGGATGTGCTTTATAGCTGTTTTGTCATTTGTAGGATATCAGGCTATTTTAGATTCAAAGATATTCTGTTTTCTTTGGTCACCTAATTTCCTCTGTTACTTTCTCCCCTTCACTTATTCACATACACCCACTTCTGCATTGCCTCAGGCTGTACAAATGAGTTCTGCCACTTCAGAGAGCTAAAGAAAACTATTCTGATGTCAGTGGTAATTATTCAGCAGCATGTTCCCACAGATTGTTACTTCACTCAACCTCCATCCATCTCCATCATTATTTTGTGTTATGTGTGTGTGTTTGTATGTCTGCATGAGAGAGATTTTAATCAGATCCAGACTTCACACTTTGACACTGTATTCCAGTCTTGTACCTTTAGTGTTGTAAATGTAATCCCTTTTAGGCAAGACATGACATGAACTAAATTATTTCACACTGGAGTTGTTTGTCTTTTTGAGATGTGCAGAAAGTGTTCTTTCTTAAGCCTACAGGGGATGTTCTATGATCCCAATAACTTTTACTGTTCATATTTAGCTTCAACAAAACGTGTGATGATAAAAAATAATCACATTTTATTTGTACCCCCAAAAAGACAAGATAATGTTCATTTTAGAATTTCTGTGCTTTTAAGCCCTGAAACAAAACCATTATTTTTGTGTTTAATCAATATAAACTGAATATCTTCTATTATTTTTTGTGCAACTAAAATTCACCATCTAACTCATGTAATAAGTAAATATTAGCAAAATCTACAACATTACTCCCCACCGTCCCACAAGTGGCAATGAGAAAAGGGTCATCATTATTTTGATTTTTACTTTTCTCTTGTACTATACATTTTGAAAGGTTTCAGCTCTCCATATTGAAGTACAACAAGGAGGTCTACTGGAAAAAGTTGGAGTACAAGCTCTTTTAAAAAAATAAGATGTGTGATCAAGGATGAAGAAGATCTCAGGCTTTGAGCAGAGCCAATGAACTGAACATTTAACTTCAATTGGTTCAGTTAAAAAACAAGCTCTTATCCACCTCCTCATATGTTCCCCTGTCAAACCCTCCCTGGAACCACCACTTCCCTGTCACACCTCAACTATCTCATCTTCCAAGATATGGGTCTTTCCTTTGCTTCACCCTCCCACTTGTCAATATCTTTCACTCTGTTCATCTCTACCATATACCATGTACAAAGTCTGAGGTGTACAGTCAAGTCAGAGTCTTGTCATCTGCAGAAATAATCTGATGATTCTTCAATTGTCAGGTGGATGAGAGATGGACAAGAGATTGAATACAGAAGAGGTTTAAAGTGACTTAAATAGGCTGAACAAACTGATAAAGAAGGTTGGTTCAGTTCTGGCAACTGCTCTGGAGCCTCATGAGCTGATTGTCCAAAGAAGAATGTTTTGTAAAATATAAAACTTCATGGACAAACCTTGAGCATCCGCCTCACAAAACAGTAACCCAACAACAGTGTATTTAGTCAGAGGTTTTTTCAGATCCACTGCAAAAATGAACACTGCAGCAGAGCCTTCCTGCCCACAGCTAGAATCACTTATAATGTTTCTCTAAAAAACTTTTAGTTACTACAACATCTATTTTCTCCTTTAAGATAAATAAAGTACACTTGCCAGTACCACCTAGAGCAGGCGTCTCCAACCCTGTTCCTTGAGAGCTACTTTCCAGAACGTTTTAGATGTATCCCTGCTCCAGCACAGCTGAATCAAATGAATGGCTCATTAGCAGGCCTTGGCCAAACTTGATGGCATGCTGAAGAGGTAATTCAGTTAACTGATTCAGCTGTGTTGGAGCAGGGATACATCTAAAACCTTTTTGACAGTAGCTCTTGAGGACCAGGGTTGGACAGGCCTGAAGGAAGACAACAAAGTAAAAGTAATATATTCTGCAAAGAATAGGGACACATTCACTAAGTTCATCGAACTGGACACTATCCACCTTCTACTATAAAGTTTTCTCAACAAACATGACTAAAGGAGTGCAGCTCTTGAGGAGAGCAAAATGCACTCAAGGTAACCAATTTAGTTTGAGTTTCTTCTTCTTGTGCTCAATAAGAACTGAAAGGATACTCTTTATTCTAATCAGTTTTATTGTACACCCCACAACTAAAATATGCCAATCAGTTTGTTGGCTGCTACATTTTTTCTCAGTAGTCAAATTTAACTTAATTATCTTAGGGACAGATGATCAGGAAGTAACACAGGTTGTGTGCCAATTGGGTTGATGATCTCTGATCCCATTTCTACTTGCCCATAAAGGGACCTGGAGCAAGTTGTTGAAATAATTATTTTTTTAACCAAATAAGCAGATGTTTCAACTGTTCACCCATGTCATTAAATAATATCAGACTTGAAATTAATCTGTCTGTAGATGGCACTGTAGTCTGCTTCAGATTTTTTTTTCTTTATTGACTATGAGGGTCTGTAGATGATCACTAACTCAGAAGGTCACTGACACCTGTGTAATCTTGTTGCAGGTCTTTCCTGAAAATGCATCCTGAGCATTGCTTGCTTTAATGGTATACAAAGCAAATAATTTTCTCTTAGTCCCCCAAAAGGAGGTGAACCCCTTAATGTAACACTGCACACAGCTTTATGTCACTACAACAGACACATATTATTTTAGAGGAAGAGCGTTGAATGTGGGAGGTTTGTTAGTCAGAGAACCAGGTGAGGATTAGGGATCTATAGTTGGACATTCCTCCATACACACTCAAATTTAAGGCAGGCCACATGCGAAGGCAAGCAGACTGTTGCTTTTGAAAACAGGTGTGTTTCAATTGGGCTATGAAGTCAGTTTGACTGTGGAAAGATTTCTTTC
Source organism: Pachypanchax playfairii (assembly GCA_006937955.1). Lineage (NCBI taxonomy): Eukaryota > Metazoa > Chordata > Actinopteri > Cyprinodontiformes > Aplocheilidae > Pachypanchax > Pachypanchax playfairii. Next base: position 6,757,954 of record SSNP01000008.1, read on the forward strand.
CTGTCATTCGCATGTGCACGTTCTTAACATATACAGTCTTTTCTCACTCATGCAAACACTATTTTGCTTTGCTGTTTTATTATTCTCTCAAACCAGTGCACACATTTGGGCTTGCATAGCACATGCTCATGCAGTGACTGTGAGTTTCTTCCTCTCTTTTACTCCCTTACATTCACACAGACACAAACTTGGCAGGATGTGAAGGGAGAAAAAGGGGCAGAAAGACAACACCAAGATTAGGAGGCTTCTGTCACGGCTCTGTGGCAGACTTTAAAGGCATTGGCTTCCTTCCCCTCAGCCAGATTTCTTTCTTTTCTCACCATGTCTGTCCACATCCCTCTCTTTTTATAGGGGGAAGGTAAATATTTGGTACTGAGCTTTGGAGAAAGGGAGGAAAGGTGGACAGGAGGGATGGGTGGAAGAAGGATGGAAACCGCCTGTTGCCCCTTTTTTGTGTTTTTGTTTTCTTAGTTTTAATGGTGGCTTTGTGTCTGTGTGAAGGATGATTAGAGAGGGGGAACTATGCAAACAGAACAGCATTTCAATGCCAGCCAGGTGGCTGTGTTGTTCCCATCTGTGAGTGTGTGTATGAAATGCTTGGATTTGTGCTTTTATGTTTGTGAGTATCTGTGTGCACATGGCGCATATGCACTTCATTAAACTGTGTCTAGTCCAGGTGAGTGTGTGTGCATAGACATCTCTCCAGTTTCTATGAGCAGCGATGTGCAGGAATTACTCAGTTGTGTATGAGTGGGTCCTTCATGGTCACTGACTCCTTTCACCTGAGTGCCCTTTTCACATTGAAAAGCCAGTTGATAGTAAAAAGCTCTTTAGACAGCTTCTCTTCATGACTAACCACAGCTGCTGTTGACTCAAGTGCCCAGGAATCTCCTCCATAGGTTCACACCCTTTTAACCAGCACAGCAGAGCTCCCCCCCACCAAACATGCACACACACCACATCTCCACACCCACCATAAAGTGCAAGTTAAAGGCCAAAGGTCCAAAACAATTTAATGTCTTACTCACAGGTAATTTCTGGCTGAAGGATGTCAATTCCTGGAACACAGTACATTTCAAAATTATTCGCTGTGAGGAAAAAAATAATCAGTCTGGATGCTCTGCTGATTTAAAGCATCTTGTAAAAGAACTGCTAATCAATGGTATCGAAAAATGTCACTTTTTAAAAACCCCAAAGTTTGATCAACTCTCCCTTCAATTTTTTGTTGCTCTCACAATTGATGAAATTATACGACCCTTTACAGAGTTAAGTTGTGAGCTACAACAGGCTTTACAGTTAACATCCAAGGTTATAACTAGATTCCAATATACGGTAGTCAAGTAAAACTAATCCAGCAACAAAATATCAATTACGCATTGAAAGAAATTTTCTAACTGTAAAATGTTGTGAATTTTGTCATTTAAACACTTTGTTCCAAAGTGTAAAAGTGCCAACAGTTCAAACTGAACACAGTTTCCTGTCCTAAATATCAGTGACACAAAATATATCACATGGACCTTGATGTTTTTGTTCAGTAAATATTTTAGGTATGCATGTATGTTTTAACTAGGTAATCAGTACTTTTCTTTACTGTTACTTTTTACTGTTGAAATTTGTTTTTGTTTTTTTCCAGAGATTTACTGAACTAAATGGCAGAAATAACTAAAGGTGTGGAGGCTCAGAAGACATTTCTTTTCATCCTTCTCTTTTTCCAACCCTCCACCTCCCACTACAAGCCTCTCTCTCTCTTTCATTTGACACTTCTACAATATTCACTGATGTCCTGTCTCTTTTCTCATTTCCGGACCACAACAGCAGTGAGCTCAGCACATCTGTCAGCAGCTCAGCTCTGTGTCATCATCCGCCTCCCTGGTTTTCTTTATTGCTCCTCCTGTCTTTTCTCCTATCTTTTTATCCATAAATCTCCCAAGTCAATCAAATTCACAGGATCCGTCCAGGAGCATAAAAATCATGGAGCTTATACAACCAAAAAGAAATTAAATGTCGATGATGAAAAGAGCCCAAGACAGTATAATACCTAAGGAATTTTTTCCCCACTTCTGCTGTTATACCACATTTACATGTGCAAAGGTTTTAAAACACCCCCTAGTTGTTTTATATGTTGCTTCCAAGAAGCAATACTTTTTATAATTTCTTAAAAGGGTTTTAAACAACACGTTTCTAGGATTTTTGAAAATCTTGTAGAGGTTTTCTTTGAAATTTGAGCATAATTTAATGGAACATGCATCATATGTAACCAAAAATCAGTTCTCTTAACTAAATATTTAGTCAGTCTTCCTTTGTGTTGATGAAACTGACTGAAACCTTCAATGCTGCACACCATGATACAGTGGTTTTACAAAAGCCATTTCTTATTGAAATGCACCATAAAACTTGCTGCTATTATTTACAGAGCCAAAGGTTTAAATAATTTGCAACAGTTCCCAAGAATTTGGAGGAAATCAGATGTATAGTGTAAAAATATCCCAACACTTAAACCTCCTTGTGGAAGCTCTATTTGGTTAGGATGACAGAGACAGACTATCTGGTTAAAATGAAGTGAAAAGTCATATAAAACTACTGAGCAGTACCAAGGAAAAAATCTTCAGCAAAGTGCGAAAGATCTCAGGCTGGTACAAAATTTAATCTCTTACGCAACCAAGAAAAAAACAGACCACAATCTTTGGAGGTCTGTTCTCATGTCCTGCACTGTTACCACCTCCAGCCTTTTTGCAGTGCCCAGTCGTTCAACTGTGTTTTCTTTCACCAACTTCCTCTCCTATGAGTCAGAGAGGAGAGAGAAGTTGTGCCTTCACACCCTCCATCTGCACGCAATGCTTGTTCATCTCTCATCTCTCCAGATAGTCATGCTGACAGATGAAATGCTGACTACAACACTCAGAACTTAAGAGCTTGAAGTCTTCAGTCCAGGTGTACTGTACTGTACTAAAGTAGATTATTTGAGTTATGCCACAAAAAAGATGGATTTTTCTGTGAGAGAAAAAAAAGAAATTATCATTACAGAAAGAAAGACATCATCATTCAGATATCACATTTTATTGGCACCAAAGACAGGATTACAAAGTTTAGGGAAAGTATTTTTTAATCTAAATGAAGACAGACTGTACAAGATTGTCGATAAGAAGATAAATGATAAAATTTGTATATTTTGTCAGCACATATACAATATCTTACAACGATATGAACATAGCATTTGCTACATAGCTTACATTATGACTATAACACAAAATCCATTCATGCAATATAATGCCCAATCATATGGAAAAAATAAAAATGTCAAAATTAAAATAAATTAGAAACACATCTTATTTTTCATTAACACAATTTACAAGGTTTAGTGAGCCAATAGGATGCTAGAGCTTTTGTATGGTCCAAAGCACTATCTAAATTATGTAATAGGTTTAACACTAATATCACTCAACGTACATACTAGTGGTAAATGCATACAGTATATACATAGTCAAACAAATGGCAGTCCTTTAGCTTTAATGCATAAGAGTGTTAACATATTGAGAGAGCTTTTTAACTAAAAATGTCAGAGTAAGTGAATAAAAACTTTCAACAAGTTTTTGGCAGTTCGATACAGAAGCAAAATCTTTTACAATAAAAAGTAAACAGCTAAGATATTCTTCAGGTTAAGTATTTTAAAAGGAAAAAATTGATGTAGAAATCATGTAACATGAAGTAATGCAATGTTCTAAATACTATTTTTAGTCAAAGTTTCAGAGGTTGCAGAGGTGTTCATGTTAACTGCAAATTAAGCACTTTTTTCTTTGATGTCCACAATTCAATTTGTGAGCTTTATACAAAAGATGAAAAAACAAACCTGCAAGAACACATAAGCAATGCACACTAGTTTGACATCTTAGTGTTTTAGATAGTCACACTAGTGACATAGAGAGTATCGGTTGGATGGATGATGTGAGTTTTTGACAGTAATGGAACTTCAAAGGTTTATTTAAAAAAGAAAGCAAGTGGAAGCTTAAAGCTCTGGTCTGCAGGTGTGGTGCAGTGTTTTGATCAAAAATATACCACGGAGCAACATGAAAATAAAAGGAGTACTATAGGAATTCTTTATAAAAATATAAATTTTACAATTTCCTTCGATAAAGTTTTGTGCAAAAATAAATGAACAAGTTACCAGGTGATTTCAGTCTAACATTTCCAGGCACATGGTTATTGAAACACACCTTTCTAAACATTAAAATGTTTTGGGTTTTTTTTTCACCTAAATGAGGAATTGCTAAGAAAAATGTTTCTCATTCATATCTCAGATTAATATGTGTTTACTGTTTTTCTTTTGATTTTTTTCGTCGTTTCTAAAAGTCTCTGGAAAAAGTCGGATCATTGTTTGAACCAAACAGAACGTAAAGCACCTCTTTCAGTCAGCACTCAAATAAAAAACAGCTGAAATGTAAGTTTTATCCTAGCATATCATTTTACACAGTTTTATTTTTAATAATTAGTGGTCAATATCATGAACATATACGATGAAGATGGACACCTGAGAGAAATGTATAGAAAGGCAGAAGAGTCTAGCTCAGCGCTGAGGGCTTGTTGCAGCTGGTTTCTTTTAGGTTAAGTGACACAGCCAACACCTACCAGAAGCATCACCACAAATTCATTAAAATTAATATGAAGATTTTTCTTACAAAAAAACAGCTATTTCTATTTACAATATAATTATCAAAACACTTGACGTTGCTGACCTTAACTTTGGTTGATTTTCCTGACTTTTGTTTTAAATTATTTAATTATAGCAGCAACTGGTGATACAATTTACAAATTACAGGTGGGTCCAATTAATGTCTAAGGTTAGACATTAATCCACAGAAAATCACATGGACTTGGTTAAACTTCTACTGAATTTTTTTCTGAAACTCAGCTTACTTTTTAGCATAAAATGTCCAAATTGTTTGTTCTGTAGCAGAACTGTCAATCAAACTCCTATTTCCTGGGAGACGTATGACAGACAAAAAGAGTTAGTGTGTGTGCTGTTTTGTGAAGGCACTGATTCTAGACCATGCAATATAATCAATAAAACAGCACTAAAACTCAACAGAAGTGGTTTAGAACTATTTTGTGCAACTTACACAATAAAGACGTCTCTCTGATAGGTCTGTAAAAGATGTTGTAAATGTGCATTTTGGTATTTTTCAGGGATCAATCAGGTCTATGAGAAGTGAAAGTAACACAGATGTACTGTTAAGTGGAATTTGTGAGTCAAAATGTAAGTTTCAAATATCTAAGTATCTCAGAACCAAGAAACAAAATTATTTCACTTACTTTGCCCTCTAGTTTATCAATATATTCTAAAAAATAATAATTAGTTGCTCTGTTCTTGAAAGTTTAATAGAACACATAATATATGTTGTATATGGATGTGTTTGATGAAATTATTCAATTAAAGACAAGTTGTATTTCACTTTAAAGAATGGATAAGCCTGATGATGTCTGGAAGGTGTATTTTAGGTTCACTCAGGTGGCTGAGGTTGTAAAAAACGAGTAAATATTTATGTTTTATCTATGTTGTATAAAATGGTCAGAAATAGAAAATATTTAATGATTACATTGTCATAGATCTCATTGGGTTGGATAAAAATAAAGATGTTCTTTTTTCACATTCTTCATTGCTTATGTCTTGAGTGAGTCCATTTTCAAAATACATGTGGCTGAAACAAAGTTGCATGATCCAAAATTTGTGTTTCTGAATCTGCAAGATCTTTTAAGTAGGTGTTAAGTATTATGGATCTGGATCTGCATGCACATGAACATGTCCATGAATGAGTTGAGTGTAACGCACCAGAGATTGCTCACCTTGCAGCTAACACTGGTAGTGAATGTGCTGATGCTGGTGCACTTTACCATCCACATGTGAATGTGTGTGTGTGTGAATGTCTGTGTAGATCTTTGGGTAGACCTTTGGAGCCAATCCAGATCCACCCTGAGCCAGAAGCAACTGCTGATGAGCAACATATTCCTCATATGAAAGGCAATCTTTATCTCCTCCATTGGCTATTTGAGGAGGTAGCGTTGGACAGGCTCGGTCTCGATTGGCCACAGGTAGACGTTGAGCTGAAGGGAGCGCAGAGGGGGAGGAGGAAGAGGTAGAGCAGGTGCGTTTTGATTGGTAGAACCAGAGGAGAGCGGTACCTAAGATGAAGGCGACACCTGCTGGTATCCCAATGATGACGGGCCACGGAAGGCTTTGGGATTTGACTGCCGGGACTGGTTTGGAAGTAGTTTTCTGATCTGCCATGGAGTGAAAGATAAGGAAATAAAAGTCAAAACAATGTATGCAAAATCATTAATTTCAACTGAGTTTTTCAGGCTAGCATGTTCCTGAAGAACAGAAACCTAACGGTGTCCAACATAGGCTAAGGAGCTTTTTTTTTATATTGTGTATAAATAAGAGGATTTTTAAAGCAAAATTGTCATCTTTCTTTGTACACATCTATGTTTCCTCTATTTCTTCCTCTGACCTGGCAGCACAGTGAGGTAGGCACTCCTGAAGCTGTATCCCATAGTATTGGCTCCCAAGCAGATGTATATGCCAGCATCTTCCTCTTTAGCTCTGGTTATGAGCAGCTTGTTGAGGTAGGAGCCATCTGGTCGAGACCAAACCTCCCCTGTAGGCAGCACTACGAAATGATGATCTCCGACCTTTGAACAAACCCACATGAAATTATGAAATCATTGAGTTCAAATGTTTCAAATTGCTGAAGTATTTGACTGTGTGTGTCTCTACCTCTATGGTGGAGTTGAATTTGTTCTCATCACCAGGTTCCAGTCTTTTCAGCCACTGGATGACTGGCTTGACATCACTACGGACTTTACACTGGAATGATGTGGTGCCTCCGTAGTCCACAGTGGTGTTGACGGGGTGTGTGCCAGTTAGAATTGGTTTCGAGTTGGTGCGCTCTGAAGAAAGAGACAAAAATAATATTGACCAAAAACATTAATTTAATAAAGTGAAAAATGTTTATGTAGCTATACAGTGTTCCCTGAGTACATCTGCTAACATTTTTTTATCAAATACAAAAGAAAGTGAGTCAGACAGGGCTCATTTGACAAACATACAAATATATGACATCAAATATGGTGTCAAACTTGCAATGGATGTGTTATATTTTAACATTTTTTAATCTAAGCTGTCAGATCATTTTTGTTTCTGTTGAACCATTACAAAACCTCTCTACTTGTGAATAATTTATCGGCATCATTGGTATTCTGATCTGAACTTTCATTTTTCTCATTCAAATAGCTGTAAATGACTGACAGCCAATTGAATCCCGACCGAAAGAGAAAATGTCCCATTTGACATCGGACAGCACAAGTTAGATTTATATCCTTTTTATTCATGTGTGGATGTGCAAACATGCATGAGTGTGTAACTGTCTTTTTTGGAAAAGCTACAGCTGTACTCTAAATGCAGAGCAGATGTTGCAAGTTAGACGAGTGTCAAGCGAGCGGGTTTGAGCCCCTCAAAGAGCTGTAAGATTTAGTCGCACACAGTTCAGTGCATCCACACACCCACACACTGGATACTGGTTGTCCAACAAATAATTTAACATCGAATCCTCAAGCTTTACAATAGCTTTTTCAGCCTTCGAACACAACCTAAGACATTAACAAATATAGTTCATTAAATTTTCATCTCTGAACTTTAAAACACAAACTTTTTAGACAAAAACTGCAGCCTGCTTATATTTAGAACTAAAAACTCATGCTGAATAATCCTGGAAATGGATAATAAATGTGACAGAAGAAAAGCTTTAAAAGCCAATTTGAACATACATTCTGTGAATAACTCATAAGCCAAATGCTGGTACTTCCGTTCTACATCTACTACATCCTCCACAGGGAATGAACTACATGAATGTGTCAGATACTTTTTCGACAGAATTACCCATTTGACGCTTCCTTTTTGATTGGATTACTTCCATGATGCTCTTACTCATATGATCTTTGATGTTCTAAACAATGACTATAATGTGAGTTGGAAAGGAAACAAACCCAATGATGCCTCCAAGTACAACTGTGATACCGCATTCTGTTAAATCTACCTTACTGTTTGGGTAGGAGTCAAATTTCTTTGGCTATACCAACTGGAAAACTAAATCAATGCAGATGTCTAAATATGGCCATAAATTTGTCCTTTAAACATTTCACAGAAATGTTTATATGATCCTATATCATGCTAATTACATGTTAGTGGCCACTTTATTACATAACAGAAAAAAGTTAAATAGTTGCTCAAAAATAAAGACGTTTGAACTTGGTGCTTCACAACAAATTAATTAACTATTAAAATAAGAACATTACAGTACTTCCTCACTACATTTTGCATGTCTGATACATGCTTTTTTCAGTTGGTTTGCCCAGTTGATTTTATACACATTTTATCCTGGGCACTGATTGGCTCAGATCAGCATGTTGTTATGTATCTGGGTGCTGATTGGCTCAGCAACAGAGCGCAGCATTAGATTCTGCTTTGCATCAGCCACATCCCACCTCGTTCATTCAGGATCAAAATGTTTCACTGTGTAATGTGTGTTTAGAAGTGCTTAAATTATATGAAAATAACCATATAAACATATAATTTGTACTCTGTAAATTTTCCCTTTTTAAAGGAGGTTCTGAAATGCAATTGAGCAGTATTAGCTCAAATAAACCACAAGATATTCACTTGACTTTTTGTTTTAAATGTAGATAATTGGTTTAACTTTATATGCACTTGTGTAAGACTACTTTTATTTGCAGCAGGCGCTTGATGCTCATCCTATGGAGATGAACATTGAGTTTTCCCACCCAACATATATTAGACTAGTGACTCACGTATGACTTCGACTTTGTACGTGGCGTTGATCTCTCCTGCTTTATTAGAGACATGGCAGGTGTACTTCCCGCTGTGCTCAGGTGTCAGGTACTTCAGACTCAGAGTCCACCTCTTCTTCTTCCCATCCCCTCCTGCTCCATCTTCCTCACTGACCAGCGGCTTACTGTCCTTTAGCCAGACAATGTCAGGGCGAGGGTTACCACTCGCTGTGCACTTTAGGCGTATAGAACTGCCAACTGGGCGAGCAATGACGCGTTTCCTCATCTTTGCAGGTTCTGTGAAACGTGGGCGAACTGCAAGCACACAGAAGAATTATTAAAACAGTAAGTAAAGAAAGATTTAGCAATAAATTATGTTGCATTTTCATTTATACTGGGTAAGAATTTTAAACTAAAATGCAAACAGAAAGAGATAAGATGCCCTTTTTCTCTCTTAGTTAGCAGCAGGCTGGAAAGACAATGGGAAATGACAGACAGAATTATTAATAGAGGTAAATTGTTTATGAAGTAGTTATATATTCAGAAACTTTATTTTGTGATTCAGACCAGCAGAAAGAACTCACTAAATAAAACTCACTAAAATACTAGTAACAATTAAATTGGAAATAAAGGAGAAATATGTTATTTGTTATATGCAACACCAAAAAAAGGTCCAGAATTGTTTCAGGCCTTTTGAATTTTTCCTCAAAAATAGCTGCAAAGTATCAACTCCAAATGAGAAAAATCCCTTATGTCGGCATGAAGAAAAGTGAACACACTGAGCTATTTGACCTCTTACAATAACCCTTATTATATACACATATTTTCCCGTGTATGTGCCTTCTAGTCCTTATAAATGTAAATCCAGTGTGTTTTGTTGTTTGAACCCTTGTTTTGTCTGCTGACATCTATAGCAACTGCTGTGAATGTAAATCAATTTTCTGCCCCAAAAACAGTCATCAGTGTTGCACAGCCCTCTGTTTTAGCACCGTGAAATCAATTCCTTTTAAGTTAAATATAATCTGAATCGACAGGCCAGTTCATTCATGGCTGGTGTGAAAAGACTTCTGTTAAAACATACTAACACATGTAAGTTTGAAATATGAAAATGATAAAAGAGAATTACGAATTAACTGAGTAATTTAAAGGCTGAGTTAAGAGGGAAGTGTCTTACAAGGTCAAGTGTGTCAGACGAGCTGAGCTCGCTGCTCAGGGCATAAGAGCGCTGTTACAACACATGGCAACACGCCTCTTGCTGAATACAATTTAATTTGCAATAATTGTTTTGTCTGAGAAAAACTGAATCACTTCCTCTTCTGTGGGATAGACAGGACTAATTCAGTCCAGTTAAATTTAGTTTAGCTAAATTGCAGTGATTCACAACACACAGAAGCAACAAGACAAAGATATTTTAGACTCATGTGCTGTCCACATGGGAACATGAAACTTCTTTTAGCATTTCTGCTTTGATATACATGCAAAGTTTTAGAAAAACCCAGACATGATATTTTTCAACAGTGTGTTCAAGAGTGAAAAAACAAGAGTTTTCATGTAGACTGCCAAAACACTTTGGAAAAGGAAGATATTATAGTCCCCCCTCTATGCTAACCTACAGCTCAAAGTGTATGAGAGGTAGTAAAAACAACTATAACAGCAGATTACATGCAAGTTTTTAGTGCAAGCGCCTTTTTTCTTGTTCTTGTCTTGTGGCAGTTTTTAGCCCCACATACAGGACTGCCATACTTTTACAGCAGTCCTTTTTGGTATTTTTGTGTGGATGAAGACATTTCTAGAAACAGTGACATGTTTAGGATGTAAATTTTAGAAACAACAAATAAAATTACTGCTTTGGAAATAAAACAAATCATGCCTCTACATGGACAAGGCCTTACTCACAAGCAGAACATTAAGACAATGCACAAGATTCCTTTTCATTTCTCTTGTTCAGCACCTAATGTTGCTGGTTTTAATCCTTTTTTAGCTCATTGTTTCCTCAGACCTAAAGAAAAGAGTCCACAAAAGCCTGATGTCAAAAAGCGCCAGACAAAAAAAGCCAAGTCAGTTAATACTATACACCATTCAAATATCCACATCCCTTCACCAGTTGTGTGACTTAACTCTGTTTAGCCCTTTGAAGTTGCACATTTTCCTTTACTAATAAATAAAATGACTGGACGTGAGTCCAATCTTATCCAAACCCATGAATCTTTTTAAACATAGATATCCACTGAGAAAAACTCAACAATCAGTGAAAACAGATCAAAGAGGAAAAACCTATCCAGTAGGGAGGGAGGAGAGGAAATCATTCACAGGAGCGTTTGATTTTATAGTCCCCATGTTCCAGCCACAGCAGATAGCCATCAGCAGGGACAATAAATCACCCCAAAACTACTGCAGTTGCATCTCTTTCTTTAGACACTGTTATTATTCTAGCTCTGGGTAAACAAATAAGGAGAAGAGTTATGTGACGGCTTTGTGCACTCAAGTCAGGAGATTTCACTATGGCTGCATTACTCAGTGGAGTAAAGCTCTCTGACAACAAGCTCGAAGCTGGGCAGAATGACAAAACAAACATACCGGAAAGGCTTTTAAGTCTCGCCTTTGTGCCGTCTGAGTCTGAGAAAAGCTACTGGACTACAACTGAACTGTGACCAGACAGAGTCAATAAATCTAACAGGGAGTGAGGAAAGTGATCCAAAGTTTAATGTTCACTGATTGCATAAATTAGGCTGATGAAGTAGCTTAGACTGAAACTATCTGTAAAGGGGATGAATAGGCCAAAGTCAATTTGACTGGATGGAGATAAGACCAAATTAACAAAATACAGCAAGTGTTATTGAACTGAACTTGTAATACAGTCTAAGCTCAAGCATATCTGAAAAACAGATGGAAAAAGAATGAGAAAAGTTCATATCGAGGTTAGAAATCATGCAGGACTAACAAACTGCTAAAAAATAAAACCTGAAGTGATGTCAGGAAAAAATGGAGGAGATTTAATTAAATAATAAAATGTAAAATGAGAAAAAGAGAGTGTGCAAAGAGAAGCAGAAGAAAAGAAAAACACACAAGGGGAAAGAGTATCGAAGGAGAGAAGGAAAGGAGAAGGTGAGAGCCAGAGAGCGAAAGGGCAGCTTGTTCTGGGTCTCATGGGCCACTTCAACGCCACACTTCACAGTGTAAAGAATCTGCTGTCCCTCTGACTGACGCCTTTGATCAGACAGCGTGCCAAATACAGCTTGGATTTTAGAGAGCCAAATAAAGGAACATTTAGGGAATAGAGTCTTTATATGGAAGATTTTACATCCAGCAGACCAGTGGGAAGATTGGGAATAAATACCACTGTTTACAGAAATCACCTTGTTTCAGGCAGTAAGACAGTGGTCGTGTTGTCTGTGGTCATGAGTCCACTTCTGGTTTGTTTTTAATGTAAACAGAAAGATACGGAAAAACATCCGGGGTTTTATGAGCTAAAGGCAGTCACTGTAGGAAGCCATTGGGCCTTGTGTTTATGCCACAAATCCAGAGGTGGAAATTTGAACTTTATATTTGTTATTTTTCTGGGAGGTCTGTGTTTATTTCAGAGAGATATTCTGCAAAATGTGCGTGAGTGTAGCTCCACAAACACACAGAGTGTGTGCTTGATTGTCCTGCTTTAAGTTCAGATCTGTCCCATGTGCATGTATGTAAAGAGAAGAAACTCCATCAGCAGCTGAGGTTTCATACAGTCCTATTAAAAAATGCTAAATCCAAAAAAACAAAATGATACTATGGTCTGGCCCAAAACAGTAAAACCTCCAGTGGTCATATTAAAAATTATTGCCCTGTTAATAGGATTGGAGAGGTTATATAATCCTTTGTTCTTCCAAGCGGCTGCAGATTGACAGTTGGCTCTCCTTTTGTTCTTACTGGCTCCTGAACTCACACTGTTCTGGACTATTGTTGAGTATTGTTTTAAGACTCAGTTACAATAACATCCCTCACAGGATGCTTTAACACACAACTTCACCAATCTAATATCTGCACTCGATTGTTAAATGTTTCCAGTTAGATCCGCATCAGTAAAGACTTTCACAAAACTGAATGTAAAAGCTGCAATTTTGAAACGTGATCCTATCCACTGCTGTGTTTCATTAATTTATTCATGCAGGAACTTCTAACCTAACTTGAGGCAGTGCTATACAAACATTGTTGGTGCACTTGGCGGTCAGTTTGAATGGCATGTAGTGGAAAATCCTTGTTCAGGAGAATCAGGGAATAAATGAATGAGGGACTTGCACTAATAGAATAAGAGAACGAGTTTGAAAAAACAACAAGCAGAGGCAGAACGGTTAAGTAATGTGACAAGGGGGTCCGGGGAGATTTAGGAGGGGGAGAGGAAGGAATTTGTCCCACCAAATTGCACCTCACACAAATAGACTGCTCTCCACTCTGTCAGAGCCAATTACTTCCACAAACAGCCGCCCTCATGCACGTCTATGCTTATTTGTGTATCTGTGTGTGGTCATTGTACCTTTGCCCTGTTTGCTCTTGCAGTTTGTTTGATTTTTACTGTACAAGCAGCTCATATGACCCTGTAAAAATTTTAAGCATGACTCTAAGGCTTAATTTACATTTTATGTCTATATCCACATAGTGATGAGATCATAAGAAGGATTTGTGATAGTTACCAAGTTTCCCAGCCAGTTCTGGAGCATGTTCAGAGTCACCAGTAGCTGCACTGGCTCCATGTCTTGAACTGGAATCATCTAGTTAGAAAACAAAAACAAAGAAAAGAAAAAAAAAACTTGCATTAGTAAACTGACAACTAAGAAAAACACAATACTCTTTTTTATACTCAAATGTAAATGATTACATTTGTCATCATTTTTACATTCACTTATTTCAACTAGAACAAAGTAAGCATTAAAGAAAACTACAATGAAACATGGGGAGTCCACCAAAAGTTGTTCTGATTTCAACCTGCATCTGATCCCACTGTTTCAGCATAAGGTCATCATGTTTGCTCTCTATGACATAAAGACGGGTTCAAAATTAAACGCAGGTTGCTGCAAAAGAAATACGGTTCACTCTTGAAACATTTATGGTTCAAAGGTGTTTTAGGTCAAAAACTCTGGTGGAGGGTAAGTTCAAGTCAAAAAGTCACTGACTAGCATCATATTTCAGTTCAAACAGGAAAAAAGATAAATAATATTGACATAAATCACTAGTGATGAAGGCTTTAAAATTAATTTAACCTACTTCACAATACATTTACTCCAAAATATTAAATCATGAAACCCAAAATAAATCTTCTGTACCAAATATAATCCAAAATTTGGAAACAATGCAACCTTTGTAAAACCTTAACACTTGACTTGTTTAGTCAGACTCCATGGAACCATATTGCTTTCAGGTGTATCAAGTATCAGGTGTCCTTTCTCAGCATGTCTTCCACTACTGATTATCAAAAACATAAAAACATTTGTGTGGGCCTTCATGGAAACACTTCAAGGTGAATCAGATGCATCCAAGGGGCCTTTTATAACAACAGGGAGGTGGGAAGGTTGATGCAGTCTAATATCAAGTCTGTCAAAATATGGAGTATAAGGGAAAAACTTGGCTTCAGCCCAACTGGACAAAATGGATATAAGAAGGAAAAAAAACATCCAACAGCCTTGAGAGTGTATTGTTCAGTTGTAAATTAATCTGTATTGCATTATAAAGTCAATGATTTTTGGGAAACTCAATTCAAATATTTAGTTCTGTACCAAATATCTTGAAATTACTTTTATTTAGTTCACAGAATCAAAATAAAAGCATCTAAATACAAAGCATGAGCTGCATCCCGAGGTATTACTGGGGCCACGTGGTTCACACTCAGTGTGTGTGTGATGTGAATTAGCACATGGGTGTGTTGTATGTGTGGATGCATGTGTCTTGGCATTACTCCACCAAATGGTAACTTGAGGTGCCCGGTATTCCCGTCAAAGCACACTCGTCTTTACCTCTTTCGGTCTCCCCCTTCATCCCTCCCTCCTCCCACATGCACGGTGAGTTCTGAGAAAGGGCAGAGCGTTTGAAGCCGTGCGGTATGGGGGTCTATTCTGAAGGGGGAACATGGTTTAGCACGCTTAGCAGAAAGCAAACCCTTCCCCCTCCCTTGTGTGAGACCCTGAACTTCATTCGGCAGACAGACTCACTGTAAGAAACTGAACTGAGACCCCGTCCATACAGTGCAGCCATATGTTACTTCAGAGTGTTTCCTTTAAACAAGTATAAAAATTAGTTTCTTAAAGGGATATTTTTCAAAGCAAAGGAAAATAATTCCAGTTTCAGTCTCTGCTTTGGACCCATTTGAAATGCTAGTTGTTGATTTGCTGTAGAGTCTTTATGCATTTAGTGCCACTATAAATGCAATCAATCAATTTTATTTAATGAACATGCTTGTCAATAAAAACTATGTCTGCTTGTTTCTTTTGAATGAGACATTAGACAAGGTGTAACCATTTGCTGACACTGCTACATGCAAACAATAGAATTTGCATGTTCATATTTAGAAAACAACTGTTCCAGCTTCTCTTTAAAAGCCGGCAATAGTACTAGAACCAATATCTAAAGCAGTTGAAGTGAGACGCAATAAGAACTCTCTTTGATCTCAAAATAAGAGCAGGATTTTTAGACTTGGACCAACCGTGGAGACCAGAGTTAATCTCTGACTACAAACAAACAATGTTGCCCGGTCGACCAGCTGACCTCTCTGTTATCATGACACTTGAGGTCAAATCTTTTGCCTATAGAAGTTCACCACTTACTGTCTAAATTAAATATCCAATATATCTAATGATTGAAGTGTTTTCATTCTTTCCTTCCACACCATCAACAAGTGAAACTGTAAATGTGTATTTTGGGTTTTTGTTTTTTCCGTGGATATTTGCAGGTTTAAAGTCCATGTTTCCTAAATATTGCCTCTGTTGTATAAGTGGTAACTTGGGGTGAAGTTAACATTTTGCCTTTTGTTTCATTGGGAATGCAAACATAGTGGAGAGCATATAGCCTCTGGGTTTCAACAATACAATGTGTCTTCTTCTCATTTTATTTCCCTTCAAATAATCAGTCAGTTCTGCAAAAACTCACATGAGCAGCAGCACCTGAACCTCTAAATCTAGTCAAAAACACCCACAACTAATCAGTCAGCACAAGATGGTAAAGCCACTATAGACAGAAAACACTGTACAAATGTGAACACAAAATGTGGAGTTTTATGCTCGTATTAGTACATTCGATATGTGCTTTACATCTTTTTTTAGTCTCCAGTTTCTTCTACTTTCCTTCTATTTTCCCTCCATTTGTCTGCCTCAATCTACACAGGGGGAAATAGCTTTAACAGTGTGCTACATTTCACACGTTTACTGCCTGGGTCCCCCTGTGTGAGGGAGTGTGTTTGTGTAACCTCCACTTGTATTTACTTTAAGCTCTGTAGAGAAAAACCAGCATCTGCACACGAGTGCCTCCAGAAATGTGAGTCCCCACAGTCCATTGTAGCATATGTGTTTGTGTCCAAGAGTGTGTCATTGTGTGCAGGGGCAGTGTTTTCCTAAAGGGTCATGCCCTCCCCAGTTTTTTTTTTTATTTTTTTATTTAATATAGAAATGCTGGAAATGGATACGTAACCTCAGAGTATGCATGAGCTAGAGATGATGTGGATGCAGGACAGAAGCTTCGAAGTCAGCTTTTAGTCCACTGCCAGTTGTTGCAGAATCATGGCCAAAACCCTTAGTCCAGATGTGAGTTTGTGCATCTGACAAAACTTGTAAACCACCGTTAGTCCTCCAAAATTGGCCACAGTCACAGTTTCATGCTTTGCACAGCCACAACTTTCCTCACACAAGTTACATGTTTCACTTGATAATTCAGACATGAGTAACCACAAGTTTTACATAACACTGAAAAGGAGGTATTGTTGAGTTAAACCTTCATCACGGAGCCTTTCTACCACAACTCCAACCATAATGTAACCACACTGAAGGCTTGCATAAAGGACCAGAAATAGCACAGAAGGCTCATCTAACATTCCATTTAATGATATTTGGTATTAATTTCATTCAAATAAAACAATTTAAGTATTCTGTTTAACAAAAAAATTTGACAATGGAAGCACAAGTCTGATAGCATAATCACTTACATTATAGATGATGCTCTCATTCTTTAAAAACTTTAGACATTTTAAAGTTTTTGAGACATATAGCTTGTCGTGATACTGTGGATATGTGACCAGTAAGACATTTGATCCAAGCTGGTTTAAAATAAGACAAATACTTTTCCACTTTTTTCTAATTCATATGACTGACCAGATCCCAGTCAACAAACTGGAAGACTAAGAGTTTGTTTATGGGACATGTTAGCATTGCTGAGAAGCATCTCAGTATCTGTAGTATGACTTGTGCTGTCTTTGTTCCACAGTTTGCTAAACACTGCCCTGTTCTTTGTGGGAATATATTCATGATATTTCATTGGAATTTGCACATTTTAAGACGCATTTTGTGGTTTCTCAAAATATTAAAAAATGTCTCTGTTGGGCCTAGCTAGACAAAGACAGTGACAAAATAGCCTGAACATTTCCTGGTTTCTTCTCCACAGGTGTATATTAAAATCTTAGACAAACATCAGTTCTGTGATGTTAAATAAATAAATAAAAATGAGTACACACATCTCATTTTGTAGGTCAAATGATAAAATACTGTTAAGACCCCCGACTACGACGTTATTTCAGTACATTTGTTTTTGCCTGTTTGAAACAATTATTTAGCTCCATTCATAAATATTTTACAAAAAAACTGATTTAGCTGCATCACCTTTCATACTTGTAAAGATTTATGGAAGTGACAAAAAAAGGTTCAAATCCTATATTTGTGGTTATTGAAAGATCTAAATTGACATGTCTTATTTCACCATTACTTCAATCTTTACCAGTTGAAGTCAGAATGTAGTTAACAGCTGAATTTTAGGAAGAGTGGAAATTTGTACATTGTCCAATGATCATCTTTATAAAATGTTCTCTTTCCACAGTTCTTGTGGAATTTATCCTGATCCAAACCCATCTAATGCTATAACCAGCAGAATAAACACCATTTGGCCTTCAGCACTTGGTTGGCCTGTCAATCCACTGACCCCCTACCAAAACACATACTGTCATTAAATCTCAATCAGTTCATTTATACTCTGGAAACAATAAAAGCACATTCTGTGTATTCTTTTCATTTGGTATAAACCTAGTCTTGTGGGTAATGGAACAACACAACATATTTCAAGTCTTTGACGCTAGAAAAAATATGAGATTTGAAATCTCTCTCCTTTTGTGTCAGTTTCACAGAAGGCAGTGGCTACGGGTCCGGCATTCTGGATTATTAGCTCACTGCTATTGACACGGCAGACTCCCAGACCAACATGTATGAACAGTGACACTGAATGTATTTAGGGTTCATCAAAATTTTATATTGTAAACACAAAATGATTCAGAAACACATATGATCGATTGAATTTGACAAAAACAGCTTGATTAAAACATTTTTACTAAGATGTTTTTATGTTTATAACATTGCAACTACATAAAATGTTGTGTTTTTTCCTGGAACCCTTCTCGTAATCTCCAGTCAGTTGGATTGTCTTTTCCTAAACCATTACACAAGATTTAAACACCCTGTATGGTAAAAATATACAAACCAGCTGTTTTTAAACATGTACTACATGGAAATATTAACATGCTTTATCCATATAGTTGTCTGCATAAATAATACAGATGTCGTTAGAGGACAAAGGCATTTACGCTTAAACATAAGTACTTCCTCCAAAGACTGTTCACTTGCTCTCACTCTCATACACACACACACCTCTGTGATTTACACTCCTGCCTGTGGAAAGGCCATGTAGCCTTATGGAAACCATTATAACTTGCACTGCTACATAGACATCCATTAACAGCATGAAAGAGTGACACTGAAAGGGGCATCGACATAGAAAAAGAGCAAACAGAACAAGATCTGACTGACTTTTTAAAGAGGACAAGGGGAGGCAGGAAAGTGATAAAAAGGGACAGTACAAAAGCAGAGATTTATTATCTGTGACCTCAGAGCAGACAATCATGCAGCACAGTTAGCTGCTGCCACTCAACTGATGAGCTCACACAACAATTAACTGCTCATATGTGTTTAAGATTGCAGTTTTGAGTCGGAGGCGACGACATTTTCCTGCATCAGTAAAACTGTGAATCACACTTACAAATTGTACCCATTTGTGTCTAAGTTAAACATCCCTAGCCTGGATTTAAGGAACATGTGTACTCATTAAAACTTATTGTATCCCCCCCCCTCCACACACACACACACACACACACCTGACTGTGTTTTAATTCCCAGCTACTCCCCCCCACTGGCCTCCATGGAACATGCCAAGACAACAACAAGCTTTTTACGAGCGTAACTTTACGATGCTATTTACAAATGTGATTACACGAAGTGCCATTCTGGGCTTGAACTCTCTGAAATACGATGAACACACGTTAACGTTCTGCTGGGAATCGCTTCCAGCTTTTGGACTTATTTGGTGCAAACCTGAACATGTGAGCAAATCCCACACATACATACTCACACAATGATGTCAAACACTAATCAGAATATGTGACTGATTACCCAGAGTTCCTTGGTGGCCAGAACTTTGGAATAAAGCAGCGTTTAGGGTTTTTGTGGGGTGAGGCAGAGGGAGACTAAAGGTTTTTCCTGCAGCAGTGTAATTTCGGCTTTTTAACTATGTTGCCCAGGTGGTCTAACTGTGTAAGTGTGCATAGTGCTGTAGCAAAAGACTGCTGTGTGTATTGTTAAGGATGATTGGAGATGTTGAACATTTCAGGCTTATCTAACCCATAATCCTGTGCTCTCCATCATCTCTGTCTGTATTCTTTCTTCCCTCATAGGTAAACACTGACTGTGCACAAGTGTGTTGATTTCTGCAGGGGAGTCAAACAGAGCTCTGTTTCACCGGCAGACTAAACAAAAACTGTTTATAGGGAAACCTTTCTTTTTTTTTTGCAATCATCATGATAGAAACAGAGCAAGACAAATAACGAGTGAAGTAGTGTGCAGCGATGAATGTGTGCAAGTGTGTGTGTCCAACTCTGAACAGAGCTTTTGTATTTCCTGAAGCTGAGCGGCACCACGGTTTGATCTGGTGCCATGAATGGGCTTTACACACTAATTACAGCCACCTGTGTGTGTGTGTGTGTGTGTGTGTGTGTGTGTGTGTGTGTGTGTGTGTGTGGAATAAGAGAGGAGGCTGACTGTACAGTCATGAATAAGAGCAATCTGCTGTTTCCACTCTGTGCACACACATTTATCCACACATTGTTTTGGGAAGGAAAAGATGTGGCGTCATCCTTTCAGGAGGCAGAGGTGCTGCTTTCAGCCCTTCGGTTTACCATTTGTCCATGCATTTGTGCCTGTGTCTGTCCTTTGTCAGACCTGGTTTCTTATTTGTAGTTTTTATTATTTGTCCAGAGCCAAAACTAAGCAACTGCTTGTCTAACTGTGTGTGTTTTGCTGTCAGTCACTTACCACACTTGAATTTGTTTAATATCAAACATGCAAGAAGATTCAGACTCACTAGATACAAAAGGTTGCTTGCTTAACAATATATACACACACACACACACATATATATATATATATATATATATATATATATATATTCTTTTTTTTCCCCAAGTAAAACACTTAAAACTCTCACAACACATTGTTTTGAAGCTAGGTTGCAATTTTGTGTTCAACAATGACACAAATAACTTTTTAGCTGCTTAAATAAAAAAGTCACCTTTTTCACCTTATATAAATCAAGTTTTAATGGAACACTGTCTTTCTCTGTCTCTCTCTTGGATGTCTTTATTTTTGCTTACCTTTCACAAATTTTTCTCATGCTGATTAAACCTGTGCTAAACAAGTCTGATTCCAAGTCAAGCAACATTTAAAATAAGGTTTTTGCCACCAGTGTTGTGCACAAACAAACTGAAATAGGGAATAATTCATGTGTTGTGAACTTTTTTTAGCACAGGAACTCAAACTTGGAGCAAAACAACATTCATTTTAACACTGAGTGACTCAGATACTTGAATACTTTGAATAAAGTAGGTGAAATATTTCACCTCAAGGGCAGGATCTTGTGTGCTGTGTGTAGTTTGGCAGTTGCAAAGACATCTTTTTACTCCAATCTTGTTATTGATAAAATGTGACTTTCACCCACGCTTTAAACTTCACCATGACACGCACCCTGCAGTTACAAGACTGAGTCCAGATCTCAGAATGAAAGCACAGCAAAGAGGAGGAACATGTTGTGCCATTTCTAACATTTCTGTCAGACTGCTGTATACATATGTATAGCCTAACCTAACCTAACCCCCCCCCGGTTCAGTTCGGATGTTTGATGTGGTGAGCTAGTTCAGTTTAAATCCATGTGACTTGAATTTTAAATTTTATTTTTTTATTGTATGAACTATGAAGGATTTAGAATTTCTATAATTCATTCTGTCTTTTTGTAACTGCTCCCACTGAGAGAAGGCACAAGGAGTTCTGTATGAAGCTGATACAGCACAAACTTTGCTCCATTAAATCTCCATCTGATTTTATCCAAATATACAATATGTGATTAGCATGCCACAGTTTTCTGAGGTGTTAAGTAACCCAGATCCACTTTCCAGAAGTATTATGGTCGTATATTTTCAGAAACCGGGGCCAGGCATGGCTCATTTACCCTTGGTGCTTGGGTTTGGGTTAACAGTGAGCACTGAGTTTGGTTAGAAGATGAAAAATGTGCAAAAAATCAACAGTTAGGAACATAAAGCACCTTGTTCTGTTCTAACACTGAACATGGACCGCTTCAAAGAACAAATTATCAACAGGGCAATGTAAAATTATACAGGCATATGGCACCAGTTTATGAGCACTGGAAACATCCAGAGAAGAACAGCTATATGTGTTTGTGTGTTTTTCTAATGATTACGTTCATACTGTGGTATAAAAGCGTGAGTGCAAAATTCAAGTGGTGTCTTTCTCTTTTGACCCCATTCACACACGTGTGTGTGACTGTATTAATCTTCTCATGTGCAGTGTTATTTACATAGCTGTTTTACATCATTGTTCACACTTCAGTGACAGAGCAGCAGGGTCAAGCGCTGAACACACATTGAGATTAGCCTAAAAAGGAAACGATATGGAATCTGGCAAACATACAGCGGCAGCCTAAAGCCTTGGCCATCCGAGAGCCAATCCAGTCAAGGTTAGAAATGATTCAGTGGAATTTGTGAATTACTTCATGTCCGCTGTTTACAGTGACGAGAAAGGGCTCCGAGAATACAGAAGTGGAAACAGACTGCGCGTCATGATGTTATGAACACAGGTTACATGTAACATTTGGACACCCACAAAGCGATGCTTAAAGTAAATGCAGTTCTTCAGTTAGCCAAAAAAGTTCTACAACACAATTTCTCAGAAAATCCAAAGAAAATTCACACTGACATTACAAATAGACTAAATGTTAACATTGTAAAATAAGATAAACGACAAACCTCACACAGCAGCACATAAATATATTACTGGAGTTGTTTATATTGTTGATAAATAATCTTAGAAGGGTTGTGGAGTTTTACATTTCCTTTTAGCATCAGTTTGTTACTTCCTGATACTTGTCCTCTAGCTTGAGTGATGTGATAGTACTAACAATATTTAAGAATTTGCCTTCTGACTGAACAAATTGGGAGGATTGGTGAGGAAAGTTTAAGTTATATGTAATAACACTGTATTGCTTTAGGGACTGTGCAATGAAAGTATTATCCTTTGGCTATTTGTTATTGAATTTAGATCACACTTGTTACTTAGAGTCAGACAGATTTTGTAAAAGATAATGTTAATTTATTACAAACATCTGCTGCTAGTTACAAAAGGTTATGAGGGATTTGTTTGGCCTTTATACATTTATGTAAGACACAGAAATGTGGTGGAGGTCAGTGAACTAATCAGACAGTGAGATGTATAGTTTGGTAGGTACACTAGGTCTTCTTTCAACATATAATTGAATATTGTTAGTTTAGTGCTCCAACCTTAAATCATCCAAGCATATAAGAAACTAGTGTAATCTCTCAACGATAGCCGAAGTCCCCCATCAGTTATGAACTTCTTTTTTACTGAAAAGAAAGCGGGTGTATTAATGTGTTTCCTTAAGGATGACAGATGCTGAAACAACTTTTTATGTGCATTCAGCTTCTGTGTGCCATCAATTAACTCTTCTGTTGACTCTAATAGTAGGAGGATCAATGTTTACACAGATTTTAAATGAGTGATTTACAGAAGCAAGTAAGAGTTCTGCAAACCTTTTAGCAAACAAATCATTTATCAGCATTTATTTGCGTCTGTCTTAAAATGAGGATGTGTTTGCTATCTTTTGCATCAAAATGCATTTGTGCGTACAGTAAGTGTTGAAAGATGTGTGCGTGAGTGTGCGTCCACCCAGCTGCTGCTGTGTAACTCTAGCACGCATCAAGGCAGTGCTTCATTTTGCTGAATTAACAAATCTCTCACATCCATCGCCACGCGCCGCCTTTGAAATGCACACCAAGTGCCTCAGTTCAGCACTGAACTCTTGATCATTCTCTTGCACGCCCACCCTGTTTTCTTGTATCAAATTATATTCCAGTATCTGCTCATTAGTACTGGTTCAGATACTATTTAACCTTTTTCTCATCTTACGTTACATAATTCATGTTCTCAAAAGGCCGTCAGTGCAAAAACTGCCGAGAACAAAAAACATCTTTGCTTTGGTTTCAAAGGACTCATTGATGCAGCATTATCGACTTCATTGTATCTGCAACACACATTCTGCCCTAAATGATCAATCTTTTGATAATCAAGCCAAGGGGAAAAACAAAAATAAAAAAATTATCAAATGATTTAAATTTTTACACTTAAATGTAGAAAGAATATTATAGAAATGTAAATATAATACATGCAACCCTTCTATCAGTATCATATACATATTATTCTATATATTTTTACCACCCTGGTGCATCTATTTAGTTCGTTCTGTACATCTAGCTTATAGAAATATACAATAAAAAAGAAATAATCTATTGCTGGATTGCCTGTTGCTGCACTGTGATGCCTGCTGGAATGTGAAACAGACTTTAAAATGAACCTCACTTCAAAGACTGTATCGAACCTGTTAAGTGTGAGCCTGTTTATTTTGCACATACTTCTATGTATGACTGTTTCTTCATAGATCTGCCTGTGCTCTCATTATGTGTGGAAATGTGTGCATGTATTTAACTCTGTGTGTGTTGAGAGCAGGCGGTTGTTTGACTGAACATCAAAGATGTTGGCGTGTATGCTGCATGAGGCTTCACGCTGACAGCCTCTCTTTGATGAACGACAATTTACAACAATGTAAAACTAACCCGCTCATCATGATGCGATGCTAGGCCACGTTTCAACATGACTCACCCCAGCGCCTGCTTTGTTTAAATACCTATTCATGTTGCTCAGAGCTGTTTGTGGATTGATAAAAGTGCTTATTTTTTAGAATTCACGTGCTGCTCGTTCACATCCAATAGTCAGGTCAACAGCAAAGCCGCCAATTGCTTAGGTTCACACTGATCTGCTCCAAGAATGCAATGCAATTACTCTCTATTTGCTACAAAATTATATCACAAATTTTGACATGTATTACATCACATTCATTTCCTGTTCTCCAAAAAGCTGTAGTAAATCAGAAGTATCTGAGGGAGAATTGTCTGACAGGCTAATCAGGGCTTAACTTATTAGCTCCTACTCATTGTTTAATGACATGTCTGACAAGAGCCACACATCTTCTGTTCCTCCTTCCTTCCTTTTTTCCTTCTGTTTCCCCGTGTTCTCAAAAAATTGGTCTTTAGGGCAAGAAGACAGCAGCCTAAGCTGAACAAACGCTGGCATGAAGCACTCTATTAAAGAATTGCTTGCATGCTGAGACATTGTCTAAAAATGTTGACTTGGACTGAAAGAGTGGACGATCTTATAATCATCGAATTGAGTATGTTTAATCCATAAATGCCGGTTAAAAACTGAAATCATCTTAAACATAAACTGATCAAAAGCAATCTACAAAAACAAAAATAAATTAAATAATGTCATAGCAAAAGGCTGTAGAGGAGAAGTTATGACCACAGAGCGTGTTTGTGTTTTTCATGTGTATCAGTTTTCAGTATGCTGTCATACTGATCAAACTTCAGGGTGATAGCAGAGGCGCCGCCAAACCATTGCTGTGTTTGCTTAGGAACCATAGGGAATAAGTGCATGTACATACACACACATGCACAATGTCCAAAATATCCAAAAAAACAGCAAAAGCATGCTGTGCATACACTTATGTGAAATATAATGCTGTGGAATGCAGCAACATTGTGCAAGTAAGTACCTGCAGACACGCACACCTGATGGCTTACAATAAAACAAGTCTATTGTTTTGTTTTGTTAGGAAAAACAAGACATGTCTTATTTTGAAGTGACAGTGTCTGTTTTAAATTACACATAATCCTATAAGATGTTTCTGTTTGCAGTCATTTTTCTAATAATATTTTTTCCCACCCCTAAATAGAGTTAAAGCTGCTTCTATCACACTTCCTGCAGCTGAGATATCGCAGAGTGGCAGCTTAAAAACAAGTTTGGTCTTTGTTCTGTAACCAAATCACAAAGAAACACTCTCAATGCAACAAAGATTAATCAAATCCAGATAAAACACTGGTTTTTATAGATAGATAATTGAAACTGCAATACACCTTTTGAAAGGCGACACAAGTTCTTCCAAGTCTTTTTACTTTATTCATCATTTCATTGAGACTCTTTTCCACTGCATCCTGTCTGCTTGCTGTCAGTGGGTTGGGAGTAGAAAAGCCAGATGCAACTGGTGGAATTTGGAGAGAAACAACAGGAGAATGGGGGTGGATCGCTGAAAATAATTTGCTCCTCACGTTGTCATTAAGGCATCAAAGCAACTGCAGAAGATACAACGCTTTTCACTGCTGACACAAATGCATTCTCACAGAGAAGAGTAACGAATGTGAATGGAATAGAAATGAAAAGAAAGGATGATAAGGGAGGAGGAGGATGCGATGTTGTATACTGAAGAACCAGTCTTTGGCTTTGATGATGCAGCAAAAAGAAGACAAAAGTTTCTAAAACTTCAAAAGAAAGCTTTTTGTCGCACAGGTCTGCTCTTTCTTTCTCCCTGATTCTTCTACTCTCTCTCTTCCGTGTTCTCTTCAAACATGTCTTTGCTAATTGCCAGACCCTGCTCTGCCCTCCGAAGGCTCTTCACCACTCTTCACTGCACTCAGCTCTATTCAGCGGGGGGTTGTTACACAGGGAAAGCCTAATAACTCGCTTGGAGTGGGACAATGGAACCTGCAGAGCTAGTGACAAAATCCCAACCCTAATGAGAAAAGACTCCTTCAACGAACAAGCAGGTCTGTCAATAGACTGACCTAATAAGGAATTACAGGGTGGGGCTGGGAGGAAGGTGCATTTATGTGTTATTGGGAACTTTAAAGATGTAATTTTGTATTAAAAAGTAAATGAGAGACAGATATTAATGAATTAAATATACAAATTACAGAATAAAATAGAAATAGAAGGTGTCTGTGTGTGCATGCCTGCATGCGCGTGTCTGCTGCTACCCCCCCCGAGGGTAACAATAGTGAACAGGGCTAATCCACCAGACCGTATAATGGCCACTAAGCTGTCTATTCAGAAGTACACAGCCCCCCTGCTAACTCCTCTGATCAGACGTACATACCCAAACTCACTTTCCGTTCCTTGTTTCTAACAGTCTGAATTGTTCTGCCACCATCATCTTTCAGTTTCTATTGTGGAAACTTTATCTTGGCATTTGCCAGTTAATTCATTATTTATTCATTATTAATTCATTATTTTTCAGCTATTATCATCCTGTTGTGTCTCATTACTACACAGAAATATCTAAATCTACAAAAAGGTTTTGTTTGGACTGTGTATTCAGCTTGTCATTAGCTGATTTACTGAGATTTTATAGGAGTTTTTTTTTCTCTCTTTCCTTCTTACTCACATGCTTTTTCATCCACTGCCTGTAAGTCATTTTGATGTATGTTTGTATGTGTTTACTCTAATGAGGTTTTGGAGAAGTTAACTCATCTGTCCTGAGAAAGTAGATTCCTTGTTGCTTTGTTGAGGGAATGGGCGCTATGCAGAGTAGCCTGCTGAAGCACATAGTTTGCTTTCAGTGGGGAGACTTTGGAGTGGGAGAGGGTGCTTGTTGAGCAAGGGGGTTGCAGTAGGCAGCATCAATGAGTAACTACTTCAAGGACAACCAGTGTCACCTTGAAAATGTTTTTTGGCACCTTTCACAAGTTTCTGAACACTCGCTGTTTGATTACATTACTGAACTTGTAAGATAAGTCTCATATACACACATCTCATCTCATTATTTAGGAGATGCAGTGATCCTGTTAAATAAGTATGAATGACACATAGTTTTGATTAAACAAATGCTAACAAATGCCGACAAGCTGTTTTGCTACTCGTGTGTCTTGCTAATCAACCCATTTATTGAAACAACCTGCCATCCTGTCTTATTTTATTACTCTTAATCTCTATTAAAGCTTCATTCACGGGTAAATTGCAGCTCCTGAACAATCATATTTGAAAACAACAGCACAAAGACAGTAAAAACAATAAAAACAAAAAACAATACCCTTAAACCAGTGCCTGAATTTAACATTTGTTCAAATTGTTTATATAAGTATAATTTGGTGAGTCCTTCCTCTAAGTTCTAGTTTGTGTTTTTATCTGTAGAACATATTTTGCACATTCAAATATTGTAATAAAAAGATAAAAGTAACATTTTAGTTTTACTATAATATAGTTCATACCTTCAAAGTGTAAATGCTAAAGATGTTGCACAGAAACCTGCTGTTAAATACATCACTTTCAGCTAGAAACCACTTGTGACCAAAAACAGAGATCAATATCAATAATGTCGATTTACACAGCCTGTTTATAACCAACATATCTGACCTGACCATTACATTTGAACATTTTGTCAGATAGAAAATAATTACACTGTTTATAAGTTCTAGTTTACCTTTTTTAGGTTTCTACTGTTTCCTTTTCTCCCCACTTGCCTGCACATTTTCATTCATCACCAATAACATTCTTTTCCTGTCGTTTTGCTTCTTACCCTCCGTCTGACTCAACCTTTCCCCTATTTCTTTGTTACTGTTGGACTCACAATATAGAAGTAAGACTTAATTGTGTTAAAAAACGGAGGAGCTGCTTTACTTTACGGCAGCCAACATTCTCTAATGTTCCTTTTCTCATAGTTTTACTCACAGCTGGGGACAAAGTGCACTTCATGATATGAGTAACAGGGTAGTGAATGATGCATTTTAAACCCAGCTACATTTGTTAGTCATTACACTTCGATTTTTCACTCAATAGAAGCAGTGATGCCAAAACGAACAGAGAAGTAAAGGTACACCTCATATTAACTATGGGGGAGTTGCCGTAGAAACATGTTTGCTTTGGATTTTGTGAACAGCTGGCAAATGAGGTTAAAGTCAAATTCCAATCTGTAATTCAGAAAGGATGTAAAAAGAAAACAGAAACAAAAGGTATGAATATTATACTTTACTATGTCATTTTAGTTACTGTCATACACATGCTATGTTATTGAAACACGATGGATTTATAGAATATTATTCTATAAGGTAAAATAAACAATTTTAAGAGTTCTGATAATACCTATAATATTACTATATTACATTTTAATTTCAGCTAATTTATAAATCATTTAACTAACTGGTATATCAGTTAGAAAAGACAGAACCAAACTAGTTGCAACAAGTGTCATAAACTTGTCGCAGACCCCAGTTTCCCATTGCCCCCATCATGTCTGAATGTGACACATCTGTGAGAGCAGCAGGAGGGTTTCACACATGTGAGCCAACACAGACTTAACTCTCCATAATCATACAAGCCATGTGTCTCACTTTTGTTTTGGGGTGGATTTCCTCCTCGGAATGAGTCACTAGTTTGGACTGTAGAAAAAAGGCTCGCTGACTGACAGATGGCATCTCGTATGGAGAATTGAGAAGTCAAATCTCGCAGAGGGTATTTAAGACCCATTAGGGGTCTGTGAGAGCTTAACTTGGCATACAATCTGTAGTAAAAAAGCCATATTCTCCCCCACACAGACACATGCATGGCTGCAAATGAAGCATGAAGACAAACAGGAGGGGAAAGAATGGGGAGGTGAAAGACACTCTGCAGAAAAGACATGATGGGATGTAGAAGAATACAACCGTATGAGAAATGTGAGTGGAAACAGACTGTGTAGATGAGAAAAAAACAGAAAGATACAAGAATTTTAGATGAATAGAAGATTCCAGTGAAAAAACACAATATGTTCTTATAGTTTGTCATATTGCCGTTAAGACATATTTTCCATAAATCACCTGAGCATCAGGTAAGAGATACTGTGTTTTTGTTTCAATGGTGAAGTCTGAGTTTCTCTTGATACAGTTGATCTGTGACATCTCAACCTGTTAGAACACAGATTTTTTTATTCTCCTCTTCTGTCTTCCTTCAACCTGCAGATAAGAAAAAAATGAAAAGCTTTTTTCCTTTTATTTTTGAAATTACTCAGTCATGTCCATCTTCCTTTCCATCTCTTTGTTAGAAGTAAAACAAGCCTGTATGAGAGGATGTGGGACAGACAGCCATGAAATGGAGGCTGGGGCCCCTGTGAGTGTGTGTGGAACTGTCAGTGGGGTGTGTGTGTAAGCGAATGGACAAATATTTTCCTGTTTCTGCTTGTTGATGTGTATATGGAAATGGGGAAAAAAAGAGATAAATATATCTTTGTGAATCTACATGTTTATTTGTGCAGCACAACCAGGCGGAAAACTGCTTTAGGAAACATGACTCCACTTTTTTTTCCCCGTCATCTGGATCTCCACAATCTCACTGCTCTTTTATATAAGCACAAACACACATTCACACCAGTATGTTTACATCCTGTCTTCTCAATGCCACCCTGATTTCTGGGGGAACAGCTTTGTCTACCTTACTGTAAGGGCAGCATGTTGTTACAACAGCAGAGATAAATGAGACCCAAGAAAAAACATGACTAGATGATCTGATCGGCATGTTTTTTACCCTCAACTGCATCTTAGCTTCATGCAACTGTTTGCAACAATATTAATACAGCAAATTTTTTTATATTTCTGACTGATCCAATTCTGTTTTAAATTGTTTTTTTTGTTTTTATGTTATAGTAATATTTAAAAATATGATAAAGTGAAGGAAGTGAAACAAGTACCCTGGAGTGATTGCACTTTTCATGAATCTTCTTGCATTTACTGTATATACATACAGTATATACTTTCCAGTCTTTATTTTTCAAATGAAAATATTATGAGTACTGTTCATTACTTGAATTGAACAATATTAGAAAAATACTGAGGATTTCTGGGATTTAGTTAACAATAACCTAATTTTTAATCCCATCAGACAAACATTAAAAATCTTGCAGCCATCTGCAGCTCCAGGTTTAACGCCGGGCTCACACTGCCTACGGAACGGCTTCGGTCCGGCTTCGGTGCGGTTTTTCCGCAAGCTACCACTCACGCCGGGCTCACACTGCCTACGGAACGGCTTCGGTCCGGCTTCGGTGCGGTTTTTCCGCAAGCTACCACTCACATCTGCTCCGGATAGGGAGTGCGGTCAGCTCCGGTGCTGGGTGCGTAAAACATCACCCGCGAGAACAGAAGTTCACGTGGGTTATCGTTTTGTCGGGACTTCACACGAGAACACGTCCATTATTTAGCAAATGTGTGAAAATGTGTTGTGCTGCAGGCTTTCGGGACCCTGTGTCACCGGGTGTGATGTAATGTTTACATTTCCTATTAGCGCGTGTGCTGTCTAAAAAGAAGAGTCAAGTTACAATTGTTTGTACACTCGTTTATTTTGAAAAAATACCGGATATTCAAGCCACACTTCCTGTATAGTTCGTCAGATTTCATCAAACTTGACGCGGAGTGACTCCGGCGTCCGGAAAAAATTGATCCTTGCGGATTCTTTCCGTAGTGCCGTACAGCCTCCGTAACCGGACCCGCACCGCACGGAGCTAGTGTGAGCCTTCTAAAGGGATTTTAATCTAACGGAATACCTGCGGGGTCCGCACCGGACCGGATCCGGATGCAGTGTGAGCCCGGCGTAATCCATGATTTCCAACAATTTGTATGCAACCTGAGCAGAAGTGGTGTGTTTGTACATACGTGAGAGCGGCTGTATGTGACTGATGGCTGCTGGGTTGTTTGAGAGTCATTAATTTGAGGCTCCATGCAATCACACACATTTCCCTGAGTTACTGTGACTCTCACCAATTAGACTACAAACATCAGTCACCTTTCTACCCTCTCCAGATGAGGTACCAGATCTCTCAATTAAAACCTCAGAAATATGAGAACTCAAACACAAAGGAGGAATGGAGATGGAGCGGCTGACGGATAGAGAGGTGATGTTGGTCTGCAACCTGATCTGATGTGTTAGCTTTTGGCAGGAAGACAGCTGCAGTCTCACACATGTAGCATGAACCTGGGATAAGGAGTGAGATACGCTTCCAATAACTCATGTAGGAAAACAAAATGAGTCTCAAAAACAATTGAATTTCATTTAGTCTGAAGGCAACATAAAAACTGATGTTAATCTGTCAGTTTGTGTTTGACAGTAGCTGATTTGTTTTTTGGCAACATTTCTTTATTCAGACTGGCTACGTCTACGCCATATTTCATTCTCTGTGTTCTTTCCTCTTTTTATTCAGCAAATTAAGACCAAATGTTTGCTGCAGTGGCTGAGCTCTAAAAATCACTTCAAATTATCACAAGTCACTTAATAAATGCATCTCTGCTCAGATAATGTGTCTCGTGTCTTTCTTCCAAGCCTAAAGTTGTATTTTCATGAAAACACACATCACTCCAAATCAAATTCTTTTCTTCCTCCTGATGTTGATGCATCTTATTTCTGCTCCCAACACGCTTCCACTGTCATCACATCAAGTTTCAAATACCTTCAGGGAGGAGGTGAAAGAATTTTGATTTTCATGCAGTTGATTTTGTAGGACAGTAAAGAGTAAAACAATAAAAAGAGAAAGACACATGGCGGAACAACTTTCAGGTTTTCAACTTCACAAACTTCTTTTCAGCTTCATTTTACTGGTGGTCACACAAATCCTTTCACAAACACCCAAAATNTCCCAACACGCTTCCACTGTCATCACATCAAGTTTCAAATACCTTCAGGGAGGAGGTGAAAGAATTTTGATTTTCATGCAGTTGATTTTGTAGGACAGTAAAGAGTAAAACAATAAAAAGAGAAAGACACATGGCGGAACAACTTTCAGGTTTTCAACTTCACAAACTTCTTTTCAGCTTCATTTTACTGGTGGTCACACAAATCCTTTCACAAACACCCAAAATACACAAACCTTTACCCCGGGCTCACACTGCATCCGGAACGGCTTCGGTCCGGATTCGGTGCGGTTTTTCCGCAAGCTACCACTCACATCTGCTCCAGATAGGCAGTGCGGCCAGCTCCGGTGCTGGGTGCGTAAAACGTCACCCGCGAGAACAGAAGTTCACGTGGGTTATCGTTTTGTCGGGACTTCACACGAGAACACGTCCATTATTTAGCAAATGTGTGAAAATGTGTTGTGCTGCAGGCTTTCGGGACCCTGTGTCACCGGGTGTGATGTAATGTTTACATTTCCTATTAGCGCGTGTGCTGTCTAAAAAGAAGAGTCAAGTTACAATTGTTCGTACACTCGTTTATTTTGAAAAAACACCGGATATTCAAACCACACTTCCTGTATAGTTCATCAGATTTCACCAAACTTGACGCGGAGTGACTCCGGCGTCCGGAAAAAATTGATCCTTGCGGATTCTTTCCGTAGTGCCGTACAGCCCCCGTAACCGGACCCGCACCGCACGGAGCTACTGTGAGCCTTCTAAAGGGATTTTAATCTAACGGAATACCTGCGGGGTCCGCACCGGACCGGATCCGGATGCAGTGTGAGCCCGGCGTTAAACCTTCAGATAAACAAGAACACAAACACACACACACACACACCTACACACACATGGACTATTTGCTCACACAAACATTTGCCAACCTACACAATATAAAAGCAAACACTTGAAGGGATCTTCTAATTTGATCTGCCAACATAAACCTGCCTTGACAAAATGACTTTTCGCCACTTCCAGTCACCGGGCAGCAGCACCGCGAATGTCTTATTGCGGTCAAACGCTATCACATCTGGGAAAAATAGGAAACTATAAAAATATTGATACAAATTAAGACATGAAAGAAGGAAAAAAATGAGCCAGGGGAAGGAAGAAAGAGGAGTGAGGTCAGCAAGCAAATGCTAATAGAAAAAAGGTGGTAAAGAAACTTTGGGTTTGAAATTGAGAGGGAGCGACTATAAGACGCAGGTGTGGGCTCATTACAGTGAAACGGAGCAGTCATAGAATAATTACCACAGGACCACACAGAAGATGGGAGGAGATGAAAGTAGAAAGAAGGAGGCAAGAGGAAAACGAAGCAAAACAAGAACAAAAAACTCTCAACAGAGCTGCAGGAAATAAAACAACAGAATGAAAACACTCTTTGTTTCCATCAAGCTATTAGCAGACAGAGATATCAACTCCTTGACTGACTCTATTTCATGCCCCCCCTCCTTGTGCTTACAAATGCAGATGTCTCCAGCTATGAAAACACTGCTTTCCATGCTGACTGCCTCTGTGAGGAAATGTTGAAGCATGATTCCTGGCTTGAATTACAGGGAGGGGTCGTCGCTGAGAGTTAACCTGGTGGGCCACAAAATATCTCAGGGTGCCGTTTTGCCGAACTCCAAATGGTGACAATTTTGGTCATTCTAGTTTGAATGATACACGACACTGTGACATGTAAACGTTCCAGTTGTTACTTATTTTCAGATGAGTTGTAAGTGGGCAAATCAGACAGACAATTTCCTCTTGTTTCTAAGATTCAAAGACATAAACATCATTTAAGGAATACATTCGATAATAAAGTATTTTGCCACTCATAGAAAATTAAGTCAGACCAAGAAAAATAAATGTTGATCTTTCTAAATATGCCCAGAAATCAGATTAATGTCAAAGCACTTGATAACATGCATCACAATGTCTGAAGTCATTACCAAACCCTCCCCCAACAAAAACTTTATAGATATGGATAAAAATCTGGATAGAGGCAATAATCTGGATATGATGAGACAGAAAGCTTGTGTTGGGGTTCATGAAATCTCTAATGCTGTCAGAAACCAAATAAAGTTACAGATATGCAACTAACTCAGATCAGACTGACCTTTCTCTCCCTTTTCTCTTTGTTATACATGAATGGACCAAGAAATGGACAAGGAAAGAAACTAACTCAAAGGTCAGGATAATATTTCATAAACATTTCATTCTGACTTCAGGAAACCATCCAAACGTGTGAAACACTGCATAATATGTTTTCTTTAAATCAATTACTGCTAAATATTCCATCTTTCAACTCATATTTAGTCAGACCAGATGGACGTCCTCCTCAGTCTGAGTTTTGCTGCTGGTCTATTCCTGTTATAAGGATGTTTTTCCCTCCTGTGTTGTCCATCACGACTTACACACTCAGAACAGACGACTGACTCAAACTCATGATTTAATGCTGTCTGTTGGCTTGATGTTTGTTTTTAAACTGACATATTTAAATTAAAATGCACTAAAGAATTATACTTTACTGACTTGGAATTAAAAGATTTGAATTGATTGATGCAGGTGAGCTGAAGTTTGCCTTGTTGGAATGGTTGGATAGAACATAATGATGGCTGAAAAGCTGAACACAATCATCTTTGAATCTGAATAATAATCTGGAGATGTAACCTTGTAAGATGCAACACTGTGTTGAAATCCAATCATTGATAAGAAGTTCCCACAGCTGCTCAGTAACACATTGGGAAGGAAATGTTTGAACTTTTAGGTTTTTTTTTTATGGATTTGCCCAATTTGTTGTCTCCTTATTGTGTGTGAGCATTTGTGGAGTGAATGAAAAGGGACAGTAAATGAGGAAAAGGGGGTGGGAGCAGCAGCTGCCTGCCTCAATGACCTCAGCGGCAGCTGCTGTCCCCGCTGTGCACGCACACACACACACGTAAAACACACACTCCAGATCTCCCCACCCTCCTACCCTCTGTATGCCAACTTGTCTTTGAAGTTCAAGACCAATGAAGCTTTGAATCACATGCCGATTATGATTACTGGAGAGCATAAAGGCTTATTATTTTTTGGCAATGTGCCAATGTATGGTCCAGACTCAAAATAATGTATGATTGCAATTATTACTAGTATGAAAACAACCAAATAATACATTTTTTAGGACTAAACAAGTGAAAATTATTAATATAGTTTTGGTGATGATTTAGATTTAGTGTTTATATATATATGTATATATATAATCTAAAATAACAGCATCAGCACTAAAACTATAATATATATCTCCCCACAAAAAAGCATGTACAAAATTACATGTACGTATTCCAATAGGAGCCTTTTATGGTCTTTGAAGTCCCGACCCAGGGCAGAGGGAGATACTTTAGTCAGATTCTATGGAACGCTTTGCAGCCTTAATCTCCCCGCTGGCATCCACTCTTCTGACTGAAACCTAACACACACACACAAACATACACATACAAACACACACAAACACAGAGTGGTATGCAGGCAAACGCATGGAATCTTGCACACACACAGAAGCTGCAGAGGAACTCAAACACACATCCAGATACAAAATTAGACAAATGCACATGTGTAACAGTCTGCTGACACAATGTCCTTCCTACAGGTATTTTGTTTACATGGATCAGAGCTGAGGGAAGTCTCTATATGAGACCGAGCTAGAAAAAGCACACCTGTGTTTGAGCTACAGGCTTGTTGACAGGGTCACAGAATATGTTCACCACATGACAACTTCAAAAACTGAGACAAACACATGAAAATATACCAGCTGACAAACACTAACAACATATACAGGCTATGGGAAAGGCTTCACAGTGCAGTAAATGAGAAAAAGGTGCAACATCTCTTTTATCGAGACATTTACATTGAGAAACAGATGTAACATTCCACCCTTGTGCAATGCCTTGAACATAGATAAAACTAAAGTAAAACAAAAGTACTTTCTTCATAACCAATGCATCATCTGTTGTCTTAAAGGAACACAAACAGCTGTGGCCACAAAAACACTCAAGCATGAAAACAAAAACTGTGTGAAGAGTTTTACACTGAAGTGTTATTGCTTTGTGATGGTTAACCTATGATGGCTAATTTGCAGGATTTGTGGTTTTAAACGCTTCTGGTGTGGTTATTTCCAGACATCTTGATTCACTTCAAAGGTTTGTTTTGGCTTTGCATATTATTCAGATTTTACAAACCACTTACCTATGACAATCAGTGTGTAGTTGACGTTCACGCTGCCAAACCCATTGGTTGCCTTACAGATGTAAGTGCCCGCATCCTCCGTCTCCACTTCTTTAATCCGAAGACCGTGTTGTAACACCCTGAACCGTGTCCAGCCGCTGTGGATGTTGCGGCCATCTTTGGTCCACATCATGAGGGGAGGCGGGTCACTTTCCACTGGGCAGGACAGCTTGGCAGTGCGACCGACTCTGACACTCTGACGATGGATAACCCTCTCTGATACCCTGGGGGGACCTTAAGGGTAAAAGAAAAAAGAATAATGACACCTATAGCAGTAAACGAATACATCTTTAGATATTTTTAAACCTTATTCAATTTGATGTTAGCTTGTGGTATTACCATCTGAATTGGTTTGTTGTGTTTTCTTATCACCAGGTGCAGTTTTAATGCATTTTAAGGGCTTGAATTCTTCATTAATCAGAGCAATACTAGAACAAAAACTAAAAAAACGTGTCGAAAAACAAAACAGTGACATAAACATGTCATGTTTAAAGTCTTTTGGGGGTTTCGTAATTATTGCAAGAATTAAACCTAAAACCCGCACTGACTCCATGCAGTGATGTGCAGATGCAGCACCCCCTCCCTGTTGTCCTAGGTGACTACCAATGTAATCTATGCCAATATCTGCTCACAAATCAAACAACTTCCACCTTAAGTTGCTCTACATCTGTTTGTTCTTTCACAGCATGACTTTTTGCTCCACTTTGTTTTCTATAATAAAGATACATAATATCAACTTTTTGTGAGGTTGTGCTCGTGCAGCTTTCTGCTCCTCTCCAGCCTCCTCTCTGATGGCTGCTGCACTCTTGTTAATGTTTGTGCTGGAGATAAATACAAAGTGACATGTTATTACTTTGATAGGTTTGGCTTACACAGCTGACAATTGTTCGGTTGTTTCACACATTTAAAAATATTTTCTTAGACTATAAAATTAACATCTGACTGCCAAAATGTACTCAAGCATTGTTCATTGTTTTATAGCGTGCATGGTAAAATCTGATATACTAGATGTCTCAGCATCTATACTGTAAAACCAATGAATCATTCCAGACTAGACCAACAACCAGCACAAAGTATGTGGTTTCCAAAAATGTTTTGACACACGCAGGATTTTTTGATAAGTCTTGATGGCATGACTAACCAACTGACATTTTAACACAGACATGCTTCCACTTGGAGCAAATGTACCCTGAACACTGGGTTTAACATCAACAAAGATGACGTGCTGAGGAATAAAATCAAGCGTGACATTGACCGCTCAGTAGCCAGACAACTGTGAAACAGCACACTAGAAAAACAAAGGGGGTTAGAAAGAAGAATGATTAAAGTGGAAAGGTGGGCGGAAATGATGGGGAGAGAAAAATGATTGGGGGGGAGGGAAATGAGAGGAAGAGGAAGAAGAGGTAAATGAACAGGCAAAGAGGAAATTAAAAGGAACGAGGGAGTAGGTGGAGAAGAGGACTGAAATGCTGTACGATGAAAAAAAGGTCTAAAAAGAGCCAAACAGGAAGCAAAGATGGAAACAAACGGTCTGTAGGAGTTACCAAAGATTCAGTGCTTGCTTTGCATTTCTGTTTGACCTTTCATTATGTCTTTTAGGCTAAAACAATACTTTGCAAACACAGCAGGAAAAACCCAATAAGTCACCATGTGACAAACAATGTCCTGAACAGAAAAGGCCACTGTAGTGAAAGATCCCATAAAACAACTCACCTCAGGTCATGTCCCACAGGTTCATGACCTACGTGACCTGACACAGACATGACATTTTTAAAAACAAAGCATTGGCTAATATTAGCCATGTGCATGATAGCAGCTTATTGAATATAATTAAATAGGCCTGGTAGAAAGATGCAAATGCAGCCTTTAAACTCAGAACAAACATTTAATTACTTATTTACCACAAAAAGGAGAGGATGTGTTCATTCAGCTTATTGACTCAGTTCAATCTCTCCATTTTCAAACCACATTCTTTTTTTCTTATTTACCTGTTCATTTGTCTCTATTGTTTCACTTATCAGCCTTTTTAGTGAGATTAGCAGATAAGGTAGAAGACCTACTCTCTTTATTCTTAAATTCTCCCAGATTCTCTCTTTTTATCCTTTACAAATTGTTACTTTTTTGCCCATATTTCCTACTTCCACAGGCTTTCTATTCATTTTGTCTTCTTTTCTTTCACTAACAGATTGAAATCCCATTCTGCTGAACTCTTACTACTCCCCTGCTTCCTCTTTTTCCTTGCTCTTGGCCTCTCTCTTCCTCTCACTACCACCTCTCCTTTCCCTTTTCATCACTCTTTCCCCTTTCTCAGTCTCTCTCCATTTTGCACTGACTTGTACTCTTTCATCACTATCATTCACACCATCCTCAGTGTTCACAGCAGAATCTTTTCTTTCTCTCAGGAATGATTTACCAGCCTCCCACAACTTCCCAGTCTCTTCCCTAGAGACCACAGGAGCAGGACCTCTAAGTGAACCGCTCAGTTTTTGACATTCAGCCTCCTATATCTTCTTCTTTTTACCTCCCTGTTCTCCTGATTCTCACTTTCACTCCCCAGTGATGGAACACGTGAGCAGCAGACTTTCTCCATCTTCTTCCCAAATCTTTATATACTAGGTCCATAATGGGCCTGTACAATACTGGAAAA
The DNA here is from genome assembly GCA_006937955.1 of Pachypanchax playfairii. NCBI lineage: Eukaryota > Metazoa > Chordata > Actinopteri > Cyprinodontiformes > Aplocheilidae > Pachypanchax > Pachypanchax playfairii. The sequence goes on from SSNP01000008.1 coordinate 6,797,055, forward strand.
ACATGTGCGTTCTATATTATTGTTAAGTATTCCAGTTGTCATAATCACACATATACGTATATATGTAAACAGAACAAAACAGAATGTTCTTGTGTGATAATGAATCTGGTCTCTAAACGTGTTTACATACAGATGAAAACTTAAACACTGAGATCTGAATGGACATAAAGACTAAGGTTCCAGGTTTCAGTGTCTAAAAAGTACTATAACAGTAATGAAAATGTACCTGTCAAAATATTAATATATAATAAAAAAGACAATTTCCTGTTAGCCATAATAAAGGGAGCTAAAGTAAATGTCAGGCGTATATAAACATTTTACAGCACTGCAGTTGCTCTGTGACACATGAACAACAGCAAATAGTTTGACCTTTACATTATTTCTCCCAGTAGTTTTAAAAAGAAACCAGTTCCTGTTTTAACATCATCATTTGTCAACTCATGGTACCAAAGACAAAACTAAATAAATAATAAATAGTCTAATCAAAACCAACTTTCATGAAAAAAATACTAGATACAGTGGGGCAAAAAAGTATTTAGTCAGCCACCAATTGTGTAGGTTCTCCCACTTAAAAAGATCAGAGATGCCTGTAATTTTCATCATAGGTATACCTATGATGAAAATTACAGGCCTCTCTGATCTTTTTAAGTGGGAGAACTTACACAATTGGTGGCTGACTAAATACTTTTTTGCCCCACTGTATATGTAAACAGAACAAAACAGAATGTTCTTGTGTGATAATGAATCTGGTCTCTAAACGTGTTTACATACAGATGAAAACTTAAACACTGAGATCTGAATGGACATAAAGACTAAGGTTCCAGGTTTCAGTGTCTAAAAAGTACTATAACAGTAATGAAAATGTACCTGTCAAAATATTAATATATAATAAAAAAGACAATTTCCTGTTAGCCATAATAAAGGGAGCTAAAGTAAATGTCAGGCGTATATAAACATTTTACAGCACTGCAGTTGCTCTGTGACACATGAACAACAGCAAATAGTTTGACCTTTACATTATTTCTCCCAGTAGTTTTAAAAAGAAACCAGTTCCTGTTTTAACATCATCATTTGTCAACTCATGGTACCAAAGACAAAACTAAATAAATAATAAATAGTCTAATCAAAACCAACTTTCATGAAAAAAATACTAGATAAAACAGATCAAGCAGCTGAAAAGTTGTTGTGTGAAGTGGAAACTGATGAAGTTTATCTCGATTGCAGAAAGTTAATAAAAGGGCTCACATACTTTCCCTGACATTTCACATAATCTAATTACACTAATAATGTTTTGCTTTGTGTTTCCTTGTTGTTTCTTTGCCCTCAACTGACTTCCCATGACAATTTAAAGCACCTTGAACATATTGCGTCTCTCCCAGCATGCTCACAAACATTCTCAGATACATAGTCTTCCTTACACAGCAGGGAGTGTCTCAATAGCTCTAACGTGAGTGTCTGGTATTCTGATGCCTAACGACAGGAAAATACAGCTCACTTCAAATGAACATTCCTCCTGCAGGGACCGAGTCTCCCCACTCAGAGCTGCACGGCCTACACTTGGACTGAAACAGACAATCTGAAGGTCAAATTAAAAAGGAAGTCAGTTCATACATTTTGTTCTTTTAGCTGTTACTCCCATTGCAACTGAAAATACAATGTTCCAAACTGTATGATGGATTAGGTTTGATGTAGTTTCTCATGCACACCATCTGCACCATTTTCCGACTTTTTTTCCTTGAGATAAAATCTTTTAATCTATCGGTGATTTTTTTTACAACCTGGTGCAGAAGTTTCCAGAACCAACAGAACTCCTGTAGAGACTCGGCTGTTAAGAAGGGTGTAGTCACACTCAGAAAACTGCAATCTTCATCCAACGAAGACATATTACACAAAAATATAGAGAAAAACTAATGAGTTATAGAGCCAGTTTTATACCACCATGTGTTACGATACAGAGGTAGATAAATTACTGTCCATCCATCCATCCATCCATCCATCCATCCATCCATCCATCCATCCATCCATCCATCCATCCATCCATCCATCCATCCATCCATCCATCCATCCATCCATCCATCCATCCATCCATCCGTGAGGGCTGGTGATCTACTTTCCTAATCATGTGTTATCCAATTCAGGCTTTGTATATTGACGTATGTCTGAGGTCAAATTAAACTTTTAAATCTTAAATTCTCTACTTTACCAGTTTACTACATACAGTATAAATCTGGTACATTGTAATATACATTATTTTCTATCACTGTAACTTCAGAAAGTTCAGTCTGGCCTCAACAATCATGTCTGGTTTTCTTAACTACTGAATAAGTTTAGTAAACTCTTGTAAATTGTGAGAAATGTAATAAATAGTAAACAAACAAACAAATCAACAAAACAATAGTACCTGGCAAAGTAGGATTTATACAGAACAACTTTCCTTCATGAGGACACAACGGAGGTTTCTTGAAGGCTGTTAAAAGCAAGCTGTGCATCCAAAAACATCAAATTTTAACAGCTGAAAGAAACTTTTTTGGTTTTTTTGTGTTGCATATTTTGGCACCGTGTGACAGCCATGGCTGCCCTTTAACTTTTGAAATGGGAGTTTGGCCATTTCATGCGCTTTACGTTTAACTACTCTGACTCTAAGGAGTTTGCAGAGCCCAGCACAACATTGCTGTTGGCAGGAAGGCGAGACTGGAGGAGACGGGGGAGGACCAGGAATGCTTTTGATGGAGAGCTCTTAACAGTGGGATGTAGCGTTGATTCACTGTGTCAGGTAGAGGTGTGTGAGCAAGTGTGAATGCTGTAAGGCAGGCAGGTAATTATCAGATTACTTATAAAGGATTATAGTGGTTTACTTTTTTATTTCCAGTACATACTTTTAACATAGAATACTGTCTGACTGTCATTCTGCTCCGTGCTTGTGTGTGAATTTGTCTGGCAAACAGTACAAACCAAAAGTTTGGACACACCTTCTCATTCAAAGAGAATGAGAAGGTGTGTCCAAACTTTTGGTCTGTACTGTAAATCAAGAACTGCCTGTTAAACTGCTGGAAAAAAAACGTTGTTTTCTTCTCATCTTGTCTCTGATTTCTCGTTATTTGTGCATCAGTGTAAGCAGATTTCCAAACTTAATGTTAACTCTAAAAACTCTGATCTTTCTTCCTCCTGCTTCTTTCACTGACGTACACACTTAGAAATAAAAAACTTGGCAGGCTTTCTGCAGCCGTAGGGGACAGATACAGAGTGATGGATGTTCATTAGGTTGTCTTTCTCAGGTACATGCGCATACGTACGTGCGCACACACACACACACACACACAGACAAAAGCACTTTCTTGTTCTGACCCCTTACTTCCACCCCATCAATAGGTCAACTGCTGCTTGTTACTGCAACCTGACAGTTTACATAGGGCCTGAGGCAGGTACAACAATGAGGGCTGCACACACACTCTTACAAACTCTTGTCTTTCTTTTCTCTATATTTTTCAAACATAGACTGGCAAAAGAAAAATACACAGCGAGCAGAAAAACTCTGAGGAATCTGCTGAGTGGTTGGTTTGGGAACTTGATCCCATCAGCGATTCATTCCGTTGGTTTCTTAGCGCACACACACTCCCATGGATGTAAAAATGTGTAAACCCTTTGTAATCCCCATTTGGTTTTATTTTCAACAAGACATTTCTTGGGATATGTGAATACTTTTTTCTTCTCGTTTCTACTCTTTCCATCTTCACCTCTACATCTGTTTCTTTGAGCTCCTTTCAGTACAGCTTCTCTAATAGCTGGTTATGTTGTTCCAGCGTTCTTTTCTTCTTTCTGCTGCACCTGTCTACTTCACCCTGAAGGAAAACCTCCTTTATAACCGAGATTAAGAATAAAGAACAAGATTCGTCTTTTTGAAGAAACCTACCAAACAAGTTAGTCTGTTACTAAACTACGAAACAGGAAGAGAACTTTATCGTAAAGGCTCTCTCAAACCCTCATGTAAAATTAAACATCATACACAAACATAAAAGTAATATGGGTTGATTAAAGGAAATATATAAATAATGCCATAATCAAGTTGTTACTTTTAAATGTAGATAGTGCTGAAATTTCCTGCTAATCGGAGAAAAATGCAAAATCCACTGCAATCATTTCCTTTTGCATTTACAGGAGGAAAGAGCAATAAAACTGACAAATTTCTGGACTGAGAAAGAATATGAATTATTTTTACTTAATTACTCAATCCCACAAAAAAAAACTGATGATTTTCACAAAAGTAGTTTCCTCTCTTAACTGTGGCAGAGGGTAAAGGTTGAAAGGCAACCTTCAAAGCTTGTTTTGCTGTTCTGCATTCGAAATGGAAGTCTAAGCATGGAAGTAGAAACATACAATGTAAAACTTGTATGTATCTACTAAACTTATCATCAAGTACAAAAAACGAGATAAATTATAAAGCAGATGTTTTTGAGCTGAGGAGTAACTTCAGTTTATTTACTGATGACATTTTTTATCAGTCCAGTCTGAAATACTTTCTTTGCTATGAAGCCAGAACATTGGTAAACAGTTAATTTGAAAAACTATAAAATAAAATAAATATGCTATAAGATAAATGATGAGAAAAATACATTTTCTTTCTTTGCCATCTTCATTTTACAAATCGGCAGGCAAGAGAAAAAACTGACATTTTAATAACTATTTCCACTGTCTTGACTGACTGACTATACTTCGCCTTGTTAAGTTTTGTACATAACAGTTGTTTAGACAAAAGTTCAAAAGAAAGGATTAAGTGACAGAGTTGAAGACAAAATGGTCCATTGACAAGCTGCAGTCAGGACTTGTTGAAAACTGAAGGGCTAAGTTGTTCTGAAACAGACATTTTTTTCAGTTGGGGTAAAAATACATTTAAATTCAACCTGTTGAAGGTGAGCTTGTAGAGAGAAAAAGTAGGTTTTTCATGATATGTAAGAGTGCCTCCACAACCTTTGTTTAACATGAAGGGGATAGTTTTACAATAGAGCAAATGGTAATACTGCTACTACTTTTTAGTATCTCGCCAAGAAAAACACATGATAAATTTTATGTTATATATGTTTAACTGAGTGTTCTGTTTCTCCTGAAAGTGTAATAAGTTAATACTCATTCATAAAATTGGGAGTAAAACATAAATAATCTGTTTATGACTGTGAATGTAGTAAGAAAAGGTGAGCAGGAAAACCCCAAATTAACAGGATAATCAGACAATCTGTGGCTGAAAGTGAGTCAAAGGCTGCACGTACTATTGCAGTTCTGTGTGTGGAATTGTCTGCTGGCTGATCAGTCAATGGAGGCTGGGGACCAGGTTACATTTAAACACAAAATAAGACCTGACATAGACAGGAAATAGACACTCTGATCTAGAGCCAGTTAGCAAGAAAGATTGGTGGAAGACTATTTTCCATTACAGTAACTAGTTGGCAGGTTTAGGGCTGTTGGCACTTTTTGTTCTGCCCCCAAAAGACCTCTTTTAGAGTTGCTTTTAGGGAAGGAGAAAGTACCCACTTGAAAGTACGCACTTTCAAGCAGCCCTAAAGAAACTACAGGACAAGACCAATCAGAGGCCTGATGAAGAAAATCAAAGCATCATCAATCTAAAGCCAGACTGAAACACATGACAAACAGCCTCCATTACAGTCTTTTTTAGTTACTCTTATTGCTCCTGTGTACAATGTATAACCTGCTTATAAATAATTATCAATAAATTCAACAGACACAGTCCATGCAATTAATCACAATTTAGATTTTATTTTCATTCTATATTCTAGCATGCTTTCATTGTGACATCCCCTCCAGTTGATGCGCGCTTCTGCAACTATGAAAGACTAAATTCATTTGACGTGTGTTTTAACAAGTAAGCACAAATAATGATGGCAGAACGAGAGTGAAACACACCAGAGGCGAGTGACGCAAATCAGAAAACCCGCCTCTGAAATTATTATTTATGACACTGTTGACCGATGTTCTGTGGCACTGAGTCCAGGGATACTTGCTATATTTATGCTTCTATTTACTTGGACACCCATACAGCTCTTCTCCGATTAGCATCGCGTCTGCATTTTGTTCATCTGACTAATAGATCAAGTAGATAATTAACTTTGATTTGGTCTTCTTGTCTAATAAAAACTAAACCCTGAATTTCACTCAAATGTTTCTTTGCTACATGTATAACCCAAAACATAGATCTCACACATGTACAGTCTAGCTTATATTCAAATAAATACAGTTTCTGTTATATTAAGGGATGTTTAACAGAAAGGTAACAAGGAAAATTTCACATTTGGGACAATTCAGGTTAGTTTAAATGCAATAAATGCAACATACTTCTAATTTTAATAAATAATTGTTTTTAAAAATTTCAACTTTGACCAAAATAATTGAGAGAAGCTTCAATTCAGCCCTACATGTAACTGCTTTACAACCAGTGAGAATTCAGAAAGTGTTTAATAGAAATAAAGGAAGCCATGCGACTGAAACTAAGAGTTTCTTGAAAAGTTAAATTTGGACATTAACAAGGAATATGATACATTTGATGCAGATTATTCCAATGTTGAACTTTAGGTTTTAACCTAACAACTAAGATTTATATATAAAAAAAAAATAAGAGGAACATTTTTACATACAGTCAAAATTTACACAAACAGACTTAAACCAATTCATCCTCCTCTTCCACTCGTCCCCACTGACCCTTTTCAACTACTTGTTATGCTAAAAAGTCTATCCCTAAAACTGCACACTGGCAGGTGTTGAGGTTGTATGTAGGAAATCTGAGACTGAGGTCAATTTACCCAGTCCATCACTGTCAGGTTACAGTCACCAGCTGTGCATGCAGTGTGGAGAGAACCTACTGAACCAGCTAGCAGAGGAAATGTTTAAAAATACACATTTCTGTGGGATGAGACACAAAATATAGTTAAAAAAAACAAATGGACACAATTTAGGAGGGAGCATGTGTTTGTCTGCAAGAATGAGCGAATGAAACAAAGCAGTGTGCTCGACAGGGCATTTATCAACATTCTGAAGGCAAACACTGTTACTCATTAACACACACACACCCACACACACAGAACTTAGGAATACGCTTCTTCTCTTTCTTCTTTATATTATCAAAAAACACCTACATTTATATACTCTGAGCTAAAAATTACAGATGCCTTTAAATTCACACGTCAGTCAAATGAATTATAACCAGTTGATTAGTTTTTCGAAAGCAACTTTATTTTCATCTTCTTTAAATGTAAAAGTTCAAAGTAAACACTTTTTTATTAAACTGTATGAAAAATGTTCTGCTTAAAAACATAAAAAAAACAGTAGAAAAAGTTCTTGCTTCCTGTCCATCACAGTTATTTTTACTATAATTTGTCGTAAAGAGTACCTTTTAAGGCTTTATTTCTTTAAAATAGGGTCTCTGATTAGCTTATTCTCACTCACGATGAAACAAAATAGATGACGTTTGTGTTCAAATGTTCAATTATGATCATTTTCTATAATAGAACAGTTGACCTCTATATGATCGCATAGTAAAATCAATACAAAAACCAATAACAGCGATACAACAGGGATGTTTTATATTTTTGACAAGTGCTTAAAACTAAAATATTACTAAGTATCTTCTATTATCAAAGGGAACATTTAGAGGTGTGGATCTGGCTGTGTGAAGATTGCCTGGGAAGGCTGTTTGAGAATGTGTTGATTACAATGAAGGGGTTGCATACCACGGACAGATGCATCAAACGACTTCATTGTAAACAAACACTCTCAGACTCATCAGTAAATTTTTCCTTCTAAACCATCGTGTTTAAAGTCACAGCTCACTTGTAAATTCCATTTGACATGCTGTTAACCATTATGTGGTTCATGGTGGGGGCTTTTTTATCTCTAGATAAATATGAGAGCATGGAATTGTTACGTGTCAGCTGACAGGTGTTTCATTTGGAAAGTCAAAATAAAATACTTTGTCAGTTCTTCTGGTTTGGAGCCTAATTTCCAAATTTCATCTGATTTTGTTCCCTGAGAGAAGAAAGATACACAAAGTGTGTCTGAGATGATTATTTGGTGATAAACTAAAGATGTATTCAGTTGGACTCTTTTAGTTCCTCTTTAGAAATCCTAATACCAGGTCCAAATATTGTCTTATTGTGTGTTTGAAGTAAATCTAGGCCAGATGAATGATGCCAGAAGCTTAAACAGACACAAAAACACTCACCACTACATTAAATTTCTTCAGTAAATTACCCAAAATGTTATGATGTCTGAGATCTTTCACCTAAACTTTTGTCAACAATTATTGTAATGCATTCTTCTTATCATTCTTATTTCAATTATTATCAATCAAATCAAATCAAAAATACTTTATTAATCCCCGAAGGGAAATTCAATTATGCAATGATATCAAACTGTGTCCTAGTTACAAACACAGAAACAAACCAGGTGAAACAAAAAAAAAAATCACATTATCACACTATTTTCATGAGAAGAGGCAAAAAATTATTTATTACAACTTCATAGACAACAGTGTATTAGTGAACAGCCTGAAGAACCTCCAATCTAGTGCGGACTTTTACGGGGCCTGTTAATGGTAACAGCTATTAGCCACCATTTAGATAATGTCAATGTTTGCTTTGACTTTGCTAATGGTGGGGTATTAATGGGGCTGTCTGGACGTTCTCTGTGGGGGTTGTCAGCCTGTCACAGTGGTGTTGAGATCTGATGTTTGTTGAGGGGGTACAGCAGAAAAAAAGCAACCTAAGAAGATAAGAGTGGAAGAGAAAGCTTTGTGAGAAAGACTGAAACTAAGTTTAATGGCTCCAGTGTTTTATTAAATTGAGAAGTTCTAATTGTCCTAAATAGATTGTAATTATGTACTTTATATTTCAGATCCATGTGGTATTTAAAATGATTTTTATGTGAAACTTTGAGAAAGTAAACACATGTGAGGTGCATAAAAAATTAAGTAATTTTCCTTTTAAAAGGCATGAACATATTTATCCTGGATGTGTTTCACTGAAACATTCTCATGCACATTGTTGTTGAATGCGTTTAAAGATCGAGTTTCTGGTCATTTTAAATGTGATCTTAATCCTGTCCATTTCAGTCAGTACTGTGTGGGTCATTGTGCTGCAAAACTATAAGGATATTTTTGGTTAGCTGCACAGTGGTCAAAAGGGCAGTCAGTGGATCAGGGAGAGGTCAGGGAGAGTGGGCAACAGTTTATGCACACACAGTGTGAGTGTGTTTGTTTGAGAATGTGTCTGTAAGGTAGGGTCAGAGAAAGCACATGTCAGCACCAGAGGAAACTGTAAAAACACACCAGGAACCTCACAGAACAAAAACACACAGCTTTCACTTTGTTTTTATACGCCGGTACCAGGGTGACCAAACTTCTTAACATGCATTTAGTATCATTATAAGTTCTGCATTCTGTTTTTCAGATTGTTGGCATCTCATTTACTCTGGGTAGTAAACATCACTCTATAATTGAGTGAACTTGAGTACATTTTTCATTTTCTCAAGCTCGTGCAGTGGCTAATTAGCATAATGGCTTATTTGATCACATTTTAGACAAAATTCAGTAGTACATCACGGCTTAGCTTCCCTACTGCAGAGACACTTCTCCCAGTCACAACACACTGACCTGCACAACTAAGATGAGCTCTGACGACAGCTCAATAATTCAATTTCTTTTACTGTTCTTATTTAAAGGTGCAAAAATGATTTATTAACCCGAGCATTTTGGTTCTTCAGTCAAATCTAATTGTTGTTTTTAGTTCATTTGCTACTTAAAATAATTTGAGTCTAACTTGTTCAATTGTGTTTATTCCCATTTTAAGGTTCTTAATACTGTTACTTAGCTGTGCACAGTTCATATACACTAGGCTCTTGTTGCGTAGACACGTCTTTAACTGAATTACAGGGAGTATTTTTTAATCAATATCTTTAATCTCATCAGACTACAATTTCACAAATTTATGAATCAATAACAGAAATATGTGATGCATTGATGCTGTATAAACATTTACATATAACTCAGTTAAACATACAGTGTTCAAATTAAAAAGCATAACAATTAATGTTGTTTTCAACATAAACAACTTTACAGCTATATTAAATCATGGACTATTTTCTGTTAAAGGTTAAACAACATTGTATTTGAATCATATGCACTTAACTGACTGAGGTCTGCTGTCTTTGCTTCTGTGAGCCACTTTTTTCTTGTTAACTTTCTAAGTCTCTTTGACATTTTAAATCCTATGCTTCTCTTCTTTGTCTCTGTTGATTTGTTTCTCTCTTGTCTACCCTTAAATCTGACCTTTTTATACCTCCGTAAGCCCCACGTACCACACGCACACACACACACACACACACACACGCTCATACTCTCCAGCTGTCATTTTAAATGGTGTTACAAACAAGACATTGAAAGTGATTGCTGAAATGAGAGACCACAGTCAGTTATTGTGTTTGGGTTTCAGTGTGTCAGATTAGGTTAAATGTGTGTGTGTGGGGGGGGGGGGGGCGATACAGCATTCCTGGCAGTTTGTGTTTTAATCTGTATTTGCTGACTGTGATAGATGGAACAACAGGAACTCAAACCTCCTCTAATCAAAAATATAGCCATTATGACCTCAATATTCAAAGTGCTGCACAGGAAGCTTTATCACGGCCAAGATTTTTAAGTCAAACAGTTTTAGGAAATTTTGTGTTATATAGAAACTTGCTGAAGCAAAACAAAGCTTCAAATTTCTAAATAATTACAACACAGTGAAAAAGTTCCAGGGCACAACGTTTTTCTTCTATTTTCAACAAGTCCGATTTATCTGCCAAAACTTCAAGAAAACTTCAAAAGACTTTAAATACTTTTTTCCCCTAAGCCATGCTCTATGTAACATTCAAGCATAAACAAAGTTCCTAACTCAAGGGATGAGCCAATGTCGGGTATTCAAGTAATTTTTGGAAAGAGCCTATTTTAAATGCAATCTTTAGAAACTTAGTAAAGGGGTAGATGGAGATGGATAACTTGCTGTGGTGACTCCTGAAGGAAGGAGGAAGGAAGTTGTCATGAAGGTCCCCCCCCCCCCCCCCCCCCCCCCCCGCTTTTTTTTCTTCTTAACTTCACCAAAATGCCAAAGACTACAACTTGACAGGCATCACATAACGTTTTTCTGAGACAAAAACTTGAAGGTTGATGTATGACTGAAACTGTTAACTTGGTCTTTACTGAGTACTTAGCACAGTGTTAACAGCTGTCAGTGAAATTACTTACTAGCAAGAAGGTCTGTGGTCCAAATCTCAACTGGGATGTTTCAATGTGGAGTTTGCATATTCTCCCTATACATGCATGGGAGTCTCTGGGTAGTTTGGTTTCCTTTCACTGTTCAAAAACATACACATTTTATTTTCTTCTCAGTGCCAGCTGTCCATGTGGAATCTATACTGCAGGGGAACATGAGAGGAGTATGAGAAATGTGGGGGTGGGTTCCACAGGACAGGGACTTTAAGGGGACATTTATTACAATGTCTGTAACTGTGTAACAAAACCGATATATTTCTGTTATCTGTGTTTACTGAAAGGTCCTATACAACAATAAGAGATCAATATGATCTATCAAAACAACTTCACTAGCACATTTGTCAATATATTGTTGACTGACTTGTTCTTTCTTTTTTGTTATTATTTTGGGGACCTAATGATAAAATGGCAAACAAAGGGTGGGTGTATCTTTGAGGAGGAGTAGCTAACTGCCAACCAGGGTTTTACTGGTGGAATCCAAGCTTCTCCCCATGTTTCCCACAAAGATTTCCTTAAAAAGAGAGATAGGTTATCTTAATGAAAGCTTGTTAGATAAACAGAAGTAAACAAGTTATTATGTTTCTGCAATTAGTTATCTGACAAACAATTTTATGAACTTTAACTTCAGTCAGTGTCATGTGTGCTAACATTTTAGTTTTAGCACAAATGACATAATTGACAAATTAACATATATATATATATACATATATATATACATATATATATACAGTATATATATATGCTGCACTCTATGCTGCATATATATATATATACTGCACTCTTATACATTTGTTGTTTTTTTCTTAATCTATGAATCTAGTGAGCATAGCGTGTGACTTTTTGATACTTACAGATACTTAAAGTTCAAGTTAGCAGGCTCCAAAAGAAAAAAATTAACACAGTAAAAGAAAGAAAAGAACTGAAAAATTCAAATATTAGATACTGACAAAGACATGACTATTTTAGGACTTTACTTGAGGCCAAAGTAGGCGATGCATGCTGAGTTGATTATTGTTAATAAACTGAAAAGCAACACAAGATGACATGGCTGACATTTCTTGCATTTTTTCCCAAAGCAAGTATCAAAACATTGACTAGATCTGTAAAAGATTGTAAAAACAGTGTAAAAATATAAACCGGCTAAAACTACAGGAACAATAATCCCACACCAGAAACCACACAGTGTTAAAGCTAACTGAAAGTTATGCACTCATGTAAGATGTATTAATTATTCCCAGCTATATGAGTTTTCACACTGGCCAGCCCAGTATACTAATTATCCAAAGGTAATCCCTCTGTTGTGCCGGCACCATTGTCCCATCAGGACACAACAGGCCTATTCTTCTACATCTAATTAACAAAAGGTACTTATAAGCTACTTTAAGGGATTTAACTGTTGCGCTGTCAGAGCTTTAGTGAAGGTAGAACGACATAAGGGAAAGAAAAGCGTCCACATGAGAGTGTCATGGGTGCCTCAGTGTTTAGGAGTTACGTTTTAACCACACTGGTTTACACTGAGCAAATTTTAACTGAAAGATAAAGTTAGCTCAAACCATCTACGGTACTGTACTGACTTTTAGGTGGCATAAAGTAATAGTTTTAGTAGTTATGGTGGGGTACCTTCATCTGGGCTAATGATAATACTATGCTTTATTGTTACAAAGCATTTAGAAGATATTGGGCAATAAAATATCATTGTAAACCTAAAGTGACTGTGCTCAAGTAATTGCAACTGAAATTCAACATCAAAAGGTTCTTCAGCAGTACTGACATGTGAAAGCTCATCTAGCTGTACAATTTTCTCTTGCACATTAACAAACCATCACTGCACAGACGCCAGGAAATAAAAGCTTTTAGGGTGCAAAAGTATTGTTTTGTCTTCTGCCTTAAGAAGTGTGAAGATGAATTATGAGGCATGAAATGATGATGTTGATGGAGCACATCACCTCAGAAGACAAGTAGAACCTTTACTGACAGGTTTGTTTGAGATGGAAGGAACCACTTAACTTAAAGAGTTAGTTGCATTCAAAAAAAATTCCCAAGTTTCTGTTTGTTTTCAGCACCTCTTGCTCTAGACAGCCTCCAGTGTTTAATCTTTTCAGCTGAGATGCTGCCACCTTCAATTTAAAAAGCCTTCATGGTCCATAACTATTAATAGCAAGAAAGTCTTTGCTTGAATTCTCATTGACAATAAACTTTGACTCAAAACTCTAGATAATGTTATCAACATTATGTCAATCATTAACATTAAACATTATGTCAACATTATGTAATTGGATCGAAAGTAGTTCAGATTCATGTACTATTTGTCTTTAACCACCACATAGAATATTGTTCAAGTAGGAATCGTCAAAATTAGTACCACTCTCTGGTTTTAGTTCCTTTCCTTCCCACAGATATTCCAAATTATGAGATGAAGACAAGAATGAGAAATAAAGAAAAAATGAGAGGGACAAAGACAGACAGAGAGATTAGTCTATACTGACTGGTACAAGCGGGACGCTGATAGATTCCATTTAGGCAGTAATCTGCAACTTTCTGTGTATGTGTGTAAGTGTGTTGGATGGAGTGAGTGTCCACTATCAGTCAACACTTACTGGGAAGTATAGCTGGCTCACAGAGTTTGTCAAGTGAAATACTGTAAGTAAAGGGCTCCCACACAGTTTGTTTATATGTAGAACGATTCAACTGGAATATCCCAGTTTCTCACATTTCCCACATGTTAAATGATGACAGAAAAAACAGCATAAAGCCAAGTTTATGTCTAACTGGAAGTTTATGGGTTATCTACCAGCTTGTTCAGGTATTTAACATTACAACGTAGCATCTTCCCAAAGGAAAAAGGAAAGTGGTGCCAACTTTTTGCGCCTGTTTTGGAGCCTACACTGAAAGAATCTACGGATGTCATTCAAATAACCTCACAGAATGGCAGTATTTAAAAAATTTAATTATTTTGAATTATCAAAAACTATCACTCTATAATTGTTAAAATGTTGCAGAAGGCAACAAGAAATATTGTGATAACCAAAAATGAAGAAGTTGGTGGAATCTTTAAGTATGTCCATTTTGGCAGCATTTTTTTTTCCATTTAAGGTCTTTGGGGATATTTAGATGTCAGTTAACATGAAGAGATTAGAAAAAAAAGGAGGTATGGGTTATGCATATCATGTGGTCTTACACAGATACACTGGAGACTAAGACAGTGACCAGAGCTGAACAAATGGAGTTAGTCACGGCTGAAGATTGGTGTGGAATGTGTGGGGGGGCACAAACCTTTGTGTATGTGCATGTAGTCATGTGTGTGTGTTATGTCCATGCTTGGAATGTTTGACTCTCCACCCAGTGAACCAGAAAACACACAGGTGGAGGACAGAGAAAATAGGAGGGAGAGAAAGAGGAAACACAGGAGGATAAAGGACAAAGAAGAGGAATTCAGGATTAGCACACAACCTGGGAAGGAGGTTTTGTTTTTCTTTGAAATTAGGCTAGCCTTATTTCACATAAAAGTTAACTTCCACCTATTATTAGCAATCAATCAACACATGAAAGCAATATTATTCAATCGGACTGAAAATGTTTTTACCTTGACACATCTATGCACCATGTAGTTTATCATGTGTTTGTGTGACACATCAGGTATGTGTGTGATGGTAGATTTGCATATATATTACATATTTGTATGTGTGTAAGATAAAGAAGCAATACAGAGGATAAAGCAATAAAGAATGAAATGGCAATGAAATACCACAATGTGTCCATACCCGAGGTTCTAGAGCTGCCAAACAATGCCTCACAGATCTGCCTATTCAGCTGAAAAAAGGTGCACTGGAGAAAGAGAAGTCCAAAATGTACTCTGAGTGGTGTGGGAATAACATAAGAACAGACCCACCCAGAGCTGAGACACAACAATACTGAAGAAACATTAGGGAAAAGGAGGCATCTCACAAACCCAGTGCCCCATGATCAGCCATGGGGCACTGAGCACAGCCTTCTCCAAGAACAAACACCAATACACATTATAGTGACAGATATCCAAGACAGAATCTCAGATACAAAATCTTAGATTGCACCTGACATAGTTCACACCTAAAGCCTTGTCTGGCCAAAGGAACAGCTAGAAAGCATTAACATTAACACAAAAAGCTCTACACAAGGCATGAATACTTTCACCCCAGGTCCATCACTCTGAGACTGTAGACTAAGCAAAAGAATAGAGGTTGAGAACTAGTGAGCATCAGAGCCACTAAACAGGATGAAAGAGCCACTAAGCAGGATGAAACAATAAAGATCCTGCAATACATCTACTACACCACATGGGACCAAAGATGGAGATTCTCCAATGACACTCCTGAGACATACCTGCACATAATAACAGGATAAGAATAACACAATAGTAAGATACAGGAAGACAAGGTCTACACCAAGTGCCATAACCAACGGGTCAGAGGTCCGGCAGTCAAAGTCAGAGGCTACACCAAGAGTGATGCAGAATGACAGGGATAAGATACTGTGGGACTTCCAGATCCACATGGACAAACATATGATGGCTAACCAACCAGACATATTGGTGATTGACAAACTACAGAACAAGGCAGTAATGACTGATGCAGTTTTCCCAAGCAACAGTAACATCAAGAAGAAGGAATATGAGACACTTGAGAAATACCAAGGGCTGAAAGAAGAAATAGAGAAGCTCTGGAAAGTCATGTGGACATCCAAGTACTTGGCACTCTGATACATATAATTTTGTTTTAGATGACACCAAATCCACCAAATGTGTCTGAAGTCACCTGAAAACAATCTGTTACCATGTTATCTGTGTTAATTTAACAGCTCTCTCCTTGTCTCCTTCATATTTTGCATCAATAAGGGTGACTCCCTCATAGCAAATATTCACCTCTTTATCACTGAAGTTGACCAGCAGAGGGTGGGATGCCGTGTGTGTGGGGGTGTGTGTGTACTTTACTTTGGTAGCCACAATTCTCTCCTACATATCACTGTTAGCGTGTTTGTGCTAATTACATTCTTCAGTGATGACTATGTGGGACAGAAGGTTATTTAAGTCACTGTGGACTGTGTGTGTGCGCATGTGTGTTTACAAGTTATATTTATGGGTTGTGTCTTCTTTTTGTATATATTTACAGAATCAGTGTGTGTGGCTGTTCATTTTCAGCTTTGTCCATCATTCTCTTTAGTAATAATGAGGTGCGTTCCCTCTACATTAGTGAGTGTTTGAAATGTAGCTTTTCCTGGCAGCTTCTATGCAATAAAGATGAGTATTTAATGTGGTTATAGGTTTTAACACGATTTAGACCCTCTGAGCTGAGTATTGGGTGGCTTATATGATAAAAATACATGAAAAACATGATGTTACATAATGTTTTTTAGACAGAACAGATGTGAAATTGGTTGCCAGTCCATCATAGGGTAACACAGAGACAGACAACCACTCACACTCACACCTAGAGTCAATTTAAAGTTACCAATTACCCTCATACATATTATTGGTCTGTGGGAGGAAGCGTGAGTCCCCAGAGAAAACCCACAGATGGCCTGGTTTTGAACCCAGGACCTTCTTGCTGCAAGGCAACCATGTTATGACTGTACCACCGTGAAGCCCTTAGGTGCAGAAATTTGAATAAAAACTGGTAGAGACTAATAAAAAAGCATTCTAACAAAACATGTTGGAACACAAAATAAACAAAACGGATTATTAAATTACCTTTCAAAATCTACAACTGCTATCATCAAGCTTCTGTTTTTTATAGCGAAAAATAATACAAACCACAGTATTACAAGGTCAAGGGGCACATCAATAGTCACAAATAATTATTGGCTCTAGTTCATAATATCCAACAGAATGTCCAAATGGCTATGCACATTTCACTCTTTTCTCAGTAGTATTATAAAATAAATCTATCATAAATGCTACACTATATCTCATAGGCTTTCTCAATAACAGCAAAAGTGCAAAAACAAAAAGACATGGTGGAACTTATACGGTCAGGAATGAGCAAAAAACTTTAGCAAAAATACCAAACAATGAAGCTTTTCTTTCATGTACTTTTGGCTAATTAACCTTTTCTTTGTAGGATCTTCCAGTAGAACCACTGCTTCCATCCAAAAAGTGATGAATTATAATTTTCCTTTAGAAACCTAGAGGTTATTTTAAGAATAGAAAACATTTTTCACATTCTGTCTAAAAGCTGCAAGTAACTGTGAATGTCCTGTTTCTGAACCCTGCATTCAGCCTCAGTGCTGTTCATCAAACAGGAGAGACTGCTAATCTCTCAGTCTGGTACCAAACTATCAAAACAAAAACATACAACTGTCCAGACTCTGGTTCACACAGCAAGTGAGAGCAGATTATGTGACAACTACTGAAACAAAGGCATCAACATTGCTTCAATATGTCCATCTATCTTTGAGTTTGTTTGTCTCTGGTTTTCAGTTAAACTTTTTTCATCTTGTCTCAATCTCCTAATTTTTCTCTAAATCTCCTTTAGCAAAGACCTGTTGCCTCAGTATTTCTGCTTTTTTTGCAAACTTTCAGTCATAATATGGTGGCAAGTAAACATATCTTTTGTATTATTTCTAGTGGTCTGCTGAGGAATATTACAAAGACAGTTGTCCAGTTTGTCCCACCTCTCTGTGACAAGTTCTTTTAAAGTTTTAACAGCAAGAAACTTGAAGCAGCTTGTGGAAAACTTGCTATTTATTCCTCGGTCACTATTATTTAGGTTCCGGTGACTCTGTGACCTTTAGAGCAGCCCAGCTATAAAAATGGGATCAGAGTTCCAGTACCAACAGGTCATACTGTTCCAGCATGACTTTTTTGTTAACTTGATACTGTAGAAGTTAAAATACAAGTTATGGTACATTTTTATAGAGTTGACAGTTTTTTAATACCTCCTCCCATTTTTTTATGTTTTAGGCTAAAGTGATGAAATCACTGCTGAATACCAGACAAAATGAAGTCTTACTGACAGTAAAAAAGAAAAAAATCAGCAAGGATGATGAATTGTTAAAATTGGTATCAGGTATATCCTAAATATCCTTACACTTGTGTAAAAATAAGTTCTGGTGCACCTGTTCTGTGGTGTGTCTTGGTTAAACATGTATGTAAAAATGTTAATTATTTCTATCATAATCTCTAGGCATACAAGCAGTGATTTATATCTGCATGATTATAAAAACCTGGAGAATAAAAATCTGCATTTTACTCCACTTAAAATCACTCTTTTACCTATAATTCTTCTGCTGCTAAATTCTGTAAAGCACAATGAAAATTCTTAACAGAAAATAATAAGAACTGACATGATCCAGTATGCACAAATAGAAATTCATAAAAAATCAATTATAGAGCTATGAATGTGTTTAAAATCGGGAGAACAAACACATTATTATTTCTATGACTTTCTTTCACGGCAGCTTTAGTCGATTTCAAGTTTACTGAGTCATATGAAAAACTTCTTTCTTCCTGATTTCATTGTAAAAGCATTTTGGTTCTTCTGTCTTCCTGAGCTCTTTCTCCTGAGTCCCATCCTAAAGTTTGATTCTTTTTCTCTCATTCTTCTTTCTCACTCCTGATCTTTTACTTAGTTTCTCACTTCTTTGCATAATTTCCTTCTCCTTTTCCAGCCCCCCATCCTTCCCCCTTTTACTCTCTCTTCATTCTTTCTTTGCATCTCTCCTTCCTTTACTCCCTCATTCTTGCCTCCTGCCCCTGTTGCCTGTGCTTATTTCATTGACACACTGCAGGCAGACAGGGGGTGGGGGGTGGGGGTATATGCTGCGGCATTGTACAGCAAACATCCCTAATAGGCTAATCTAATCTCATCTCTTTGCGGTCCATAGCCCTGTGTTTACTTTCTGCCCCGTGTCTGCATGTTGGCTCTGACTCGCCTCACTGAATGTAGCTTTGTTCCCCCTGAAAATTCATCATCAGCGTGATCTCAGGAACGGGCGCCAACTCTACAACTGTCTGCTCATAAAGCCTGCGGGCAGGAGATCATTCTCATCAATCGAACATTTGTGTAGCTACCTCTGCTATTTGTCGTTATAATGTTCTGCAGGAAAAAAAAACGTGTTGAGCAAATTAGTGAGGGTGCTGCTCTGTAGCTGACCCAGGTGACTGACCCTCTCACTAAAGACCTACAGTTTCATTTTCGGAGCTGAGGTTTTACTCTGTGACCCAACATTTCAGGATACCCGGAAGGTTTGAAATACCACAAGCTAAGATACATAAAAATTAACCATAAATCTTTCAGATGTGTGCAGGGATACATGCTAGTAACTAAATAACCAGAGACAGCGTTGTGGAGACACCAAAGCCAACTGAGTAAAAATACATTTTTAAATGTATGATAAATTAAGAATTTAAAAAATTGAAAAGAAAACAATTATCATAGCATATGAATGTAAAATACACACGACAGAGTTGTAAAATTGGTTGCAGTGATTTATTCTGACATCTTTAGTATCATGTCTGTTGAAGTTTGTTTCTGTTCCTCACCTCTTGCAGCTGCAGACATCAGGATCATTTCCAGCAACAGGAACACCCCAAAAAGCTCCATTTTTAGGTCGAGGACAAATATTTTGATGTTTTGGCCTGAAGGAAAATTAAATAATGAGGATAAACTGACAGAGAGAACAGACTGAAGATGTTATAAATTATTATTATTGTATCTGTACATGATCCTGACATTATTAATGCTGTTGTGCTGTCCCCAAATAACAGTCACAGAATAACAATTTCATCATTTAATTGTGAATAATTGATCTTAAAAGTGCAGCTGAACATGTGGTTGTAACAAAAGTACTTTACGTCCCAAATTTTAAGTGTTTTTGTAGTTTTCTAGCTCCTTTAAACATGACTATAACATGTGTTTTTGTATTTTTGAAAGTATCGAATTCTAAATGTTTCTAATGCAACTTCTGTTGGAACAAACTGAGGTGTAAATTTGTAAGTATAAATCTATCTAAATATTTCTGGAAGGCAAAATACATTTCATTTCAGATTTATTTTGGCCACCTGTTCATATGTTTCTCCTTATAGATGTTTTTTTTCTGATATTTTGAAAATAATTTCCAAATCGTGTGAGATCTTATGTCAGTACCACATGCTCTCTCTCATCCTCAGTATCTTAAAGTGCAGGATAAACGATTTGGCAGACTGTGATAATTAAACTAAGTCTGGTTTAGGGAGTCTTTATGTGAGTAAAATAGTTGACCACAGCTGCTGTGTAAAATAACATTATTCAAACTACATAACTTCATGGCATGACGTGAATATTGAGGGATCAAAATCTGCTATACAGTATCCCAGAAAGGAGATTCAAATTGCTTAAAACATATTTTTTCATGTTTGTTTTTTTAACTTTAATTCTCTTAATATGATGCACGTGTAGCAATAATGTGCTGATGCAAATATTCGAATCAGTAGCGTTGTAAATGGTTATAAACTATTTACAAACACATAAACAATAAACACTGCGCCTTAAATAACGCAGAGAGACGTAAAATCTAAACACGAGTATGATAAAACTGGACTTACTGTTCACGTTGAGAAATCCACAGTATGTTACCCGACGGTCATCTGCCCGTTATTCCCCAGCGTCTCCAAACTTTCTGACACAACCGCAGTAATTTACTGATGTAAAATGATGCGCGTCCGTCGCTTAAAGTCAATTAAAAGTGATTTCAATAGACAAAATACACAGAAAAAAATGTGAGTTACTATACAAAAAAAGTGTGGAACTCAAAGCTTCAGTCAAACACGTGAGCGCTCAAAGTGTTTCTGTTGTATTTCTGAATGACAGTCCGGCAGAAAAGCGCTCGACTGGGAGGTGGAAAAGAAACAGGAAGTGACCAAACTGATTAATTCCAGAAACTCGACCTAACTACTGAGACAATTAAACACCTGAATACAACAATCTGCCTCCGGCTGCATTTCACCGTCCGACTTTCAGCCGTAGGCGAGAAAACAAAGCTGCGTCGACGGTCGCTCCCTACCCGTAACTTTCGGCCAATCAGAGGACAGGCCAATCGACAACGGACCAATTACAGAGCAGGAAGGTAGGGGACAAATTTGGAGCGGCTCGCAGTGATCAGAAGGAAAAGAACCCTGAGTAGCCTAATTGTTATTTTACTACTAAATAATAAATTCTGAGTAAAGAATAAAAATGACATCATTAATCTTTGGCGTTTGTTCCTTATCAATAAATTGATGCAATATTGTTAAAGGAAAGCTAGAAGCACTATATTTAATTTATTTTTCTCAGTTAAAACCTGTAAGAAGTGTTTAAAGTGAATTATATTGCGTGCCATTCACATTTACTGCATCTGCAGTCTTGTGCGCCACGAGTTCCAAGTGACACAGAACTACACTCCCACCTATTGGCTGTTAGGGTTACTTACAACATTACCTCACTTTTAGGAAGGCTGCTGCTTGTCAAAGAAAGTCTGCTTAGTCTCGTGTGATTCTTCTGTTGATTCTAATGTTGACAAATAGAATAAAAATGTAAATCCAAATTTTAATACAAGTAAAACTGACAATTTTGAGCTTTAACAATATGAATGATTCATAGTGAATGATTGGTCATCAGTTACTTTGCACCAGAAGTATTTCCTCTCATAATTCTTCAATTATGTTTTGCAAGATTTTTGTGTGATTATATTGAATTTTACTGTATAGTGTTATCTCACAGTTTCAATCTCAGCTGGAGCCTTAATTCTTTTGAGTGATTGTATGTTTCTGCACATATTGGTTTGCAACTGGTGCATTGATTTCCTCCCACTGTGCACTGTGCTCATAAACTCTAAATTATTCTTGTGTGAATAAATTGCTGTCTGTCTTCTGTGTTGCTCTGCTATAGACCAATAACCAGTGCAGTATGTATCTTGCTCCCTGCCTACAAACAGCTGAGAGAGGAATGCATGCTCCTGTGACATTAAGCAAGACAAAATGGAATGACTAGAAAACTGATGGAAGGAATTATAGTGATATATAATATCCAGTAAAATGTAATGTGTTATTCCTGAAGTGATTTGGTTTCTCTTAATTTTCAACACTAGATGGCAGCAGTGGATTAACTCAAAAAAGAAATTCAGCTTTTGGATAATCTGCTCATAAAACAGCTGTTTCACAGTGTATACGTTTTTAATTAAAACAATTCTTTTTTATGAATGTCTTTTAAACTGCTCATCCTGAATGTATTCAACATGAGTAGCTGGAGGCCATTAATACTTTTAGTATGATCACACTAAGCCTGTATGTGTTTGTCAACGTGGTAATCTTTAATTCAGTAAAATTTGGGTATCTCAGGGTGAACTGTTAAACTGCACTTAGTCTGCTTTTTTTCTAAGAACATTTCAATGTTTTTACTTCTTGTAACTAAAAATAAAATACATTCAAGCTCATGTCCTCACCTCTGCTGCTATTTTATGTTATGTGGCTTTCATTCTAAAAAAAAATAAAATAAAAAAATAAATAAAAAAACAATTCACCAGCTGCAACGTTTCTTTATGTTTTCTCTTAGCAGCGACCAAGAAAATTGATCAGCCAGCCATGAAGCTGGTTGCCAGTTTGTTTGCAAGGAGAATAATAATGCAACATGTGCTGAACATCAGCTGTCAGCATCAGATTACGTAGTACCATTCCTGCATGCACTGATTACCACTGAAATACAGCTCTCAGAGCAGCTGGAAATGAGTAATTGAAAAATGATGGGATTTTTTTTATGGGGTGTTTTTTTTGTGAAACAAGAAGGGGTTTAAATTTGAAAATAAATACAGCTTGAGGGTTTTAATAATTGTTTCAGTGTTTGTAATGTACGTGTATGGATAATCAGGATTTTCAATTCATTCAATTCATATCAAAAGTCATCTCAAAGCAGTTTGCAGAAGCAACAAGTCCAATTCACAGCAACAGGTGCAAATGCAAAGCCAATTACATACAAAATGTTCTATCCAATATAGAGCAAGTTAGTTAAGAACTTTCAATATTGGGAATAAATGAAGTGATGCTAAAGTTGGAAAATGTAAGCACTCCATCTAACACTCATCGACACACTGGCAGCAGCATTGTGGATCAGCTGGAGGTTTCAACATCCTGATAATGGAGATTTACAATAGTCAAGCTTAGAAGTAAAAAAAAGTAATAAAACAAATTTTCACGCATCATTTTTGATCAGGATCCTTCTAATCTTATCATTGTTATGCACATGGCAAAAAGGAAGTTCTGGTAATATAGTTTACATGTGAATAATGGAGGCCAAGTTTCTGCCATCCAAAGTGACTGACAGGTGTTCAAGTCCAAAAACCACAATATGTCTAGTCTGAGTTTAAAAAAACTGAAAATTAGCTGTCAGTCAAAGATTTGTGTCTTTTAACTATGTGTGTACCCTAATTAACAGATTAGAATCACAAGACTTCTTTGATCAATGTAATTGAATATAAACATAACAATGCAAAGCTATCCTGTAATAGGGAGAATATATAGAGTATCAGTCCAAATGGTCTACTATGTCTGACTCTGTCTGACTGCATAAATTATTTTGAATGTTTTTTTCAAGCTCTTTTTTTTCCAAATTAAAACCAGGACTGGTATCTGCTCTACTGTGTGAGGACTAACAAAACGAATCAGAGCCCTACAAAATGACCTCCAGTGGACCACTAGCATGAATGTCTCTGACCAAATCTTTAGAAACATACTGTACTTGTTGAGGGTGGCCTGGATTCCCAACGTCTTGTGCAAACTGCCTACAGCTTGACTGACATTTGCCAGAGAACACCAGAACTGACAGGTTCTGACACCTTGTGCTTTTCACAGGTGAGAGCAGGTTGATACTGAGCTCATGAGACACATGTGGAAAGATCTGGAGAAGCCACAGTAAACGTTATGCTGCCTGCAACAATGTGGATCAGCATAATCAGGTGGGTGGTGGGTCAGTGTTGGTGTGTGGATGCAGATCCATGGAGGGACATCCTGACTGCCATTAGGTATCAGGATGAAATCCTTGAACTCATTATTAGATCTATCACTGTGCAGTGAGTCCTGGGTTCTTCCTGGTTCAGGATAATACCTGAGATCAGGTGACAAGAGTGTGCAGAATGAGGGAAGTGATAACACTGACTGGCCTCCACCCTTGTCTGACCTAAATCCAATAGAACATCTCTGAGACATCATGTTTAGGTTCATCTGATTCCATCCAGTTATACCTCAGACTATCCAGGAACTCAGTGAGGCCCTGGTCAGGATTTTGGAACACCATTAATCATCTCATAAGGAGTTTCCTCCAAAAAAATGTCAAAATTTCAGTACAAGCATGTAGGAGTCATATAAAGTACTGAGTTTGACATTTCAGCAAGTTGGACCAGCCTGCTGCATCAGTTTTTCAGTTTAAATTCCTTGTTACTTTTAATTAATCCCTCTGTACTGTATCATTTTCATTTTTGCCAAATGATGTGGCATCTTTTTGTTCTTAACACACACAACCCATTTCATATCAGCATGACAGCACAATTTTATTTTTTCAGCTGAGACCTGACGTGTTTCAAAGTGTTCCTTTAATTTGTTTGAGCAGGACATATTTATTGTCTTAAATACTAAATCTCCCTCAGCAGATGCAGCTTTGTGCTGTGAAACATTTAATGAGTTGGGGTTGCTGTCTATTGTGAATCCATTCCCTACAACACCATGTCACTATATACCAAGCAAATGTTGCCACACAGACAATCTAAAATGAAACGACAGCAAAACACTCTGAATTTGACTTTGTGCAAAACTGCAAGTGGTATTTTATTCTTTAGGTCAGCAGGAAGAAACCTGCGAATACAGCTTTCCAATTGAGTTAAAGCACTAGTTAGGACATGGTTGTTTTCATTATTAGGTTTACTGGGCTTCAGCCAGTCCAACAGAGTGTTTATATTCTGCAGGCACAGCAAAATGCCACATTCAATCTGTACACTTTGTTTTCAAAAGGTCATAATTAGCTAGCAGTTTTGAAACAATTATGGCCAAAGTGCACCAATTTCCCTCCAAAGCAAAACACAGAATTATTCATGGAAAGCAGAGCTGAGCTGTGTGTATGTGTGAAATGCTGGTGGTTTGGTGCTATTCCATTCTTTTGCTTTGGTCTGATATCAGATGCTTTGTCTCTGTGTCAAAACTTAATGTAGCATAGAGATAGTGGCATGAACAATGTTTCATTGAAACTGTTTAACTTCTTTTACATGCAGGAGCAGCTGAGAATGATTACAATTTACCAGACAGGTTGGAGAGGATTTGGTGAGCAAAAGGCACATGAGCGTTTACTCAAGGGAAATTAAACAGCAGCTGCTGAGAATCAGGAAAGTGTAATTGAGTCACTTTCACCGTACCTGTCCTAGTCTATCTGTCCATTCAAAGATCTGAAGAAGCGATCTAACAAATATTGAGGTTTTCCAAATGTAAAGTCACCTTCTAGAGCTGATCATTTTTTTAACTCACAAAAAATATATGGCATAAATTTTGAATGTCCCTTAAAGACATAACAATGGGCTCTCTTTAGCATAATTTACATTTTAAGTGCTAAAGAGCAAATATTAAAAGTAAAATAATTCCAAACAAAGTCTAAATGTATAGAAAACATAGGTTCAATTTATTGCCTTCATAAGGATGTCCAAGATTGTTAACAGTTTTCGTGATGTCTGACATGTAAGAGTGCTATAAAAAAGTGGAAAAAGAGGGTAAAGTGGCTGCAAAACTTTTAGTTGCTGCTAGTATATTTGCATTAGCATTTTTACTGTATCAGACACATTCTTCATGTTTTAAGAAATATGAATTTTAAATAAGATAATTCTGTCATTTCTACATACAATACATGTGTTTGTGTATTTGTTTCTACATATGCTGTACAGTGTGAGTGTATGGGTGCGTGCATGACTGTTTGGTTTGTAGTACAGCTTTCTCACCTCAGCACAGTGTAGTCGTTGGTAGGGTTGGGCATTTATGAAGGAATTCTGTAATTTTCAAAACTGTGGTTTGAGTTTCACTCTTTTTAACAAGCTGGTTTGGGCAATGATAATGGAAAACGGCTGCAGAGCGGGAGAGGGGAAAAGATTGAGCAAGAGGGGCCTTTTGGCAGACTTTAAATTCACTTCCCATTGAACAAAATATGTTTTGCAGTTTTCTTTTTTGGGAAGTTTTTGGTTTATCACTTTAAGCGTATTTGGAGAATAGAACTGGAAACCAGAAAAAGTTGGAAAAACAGTTAAAGAAAGTATTTTTATTTCAATAGCAAAAGACATCAGTTCCACTCAAAACATGGCATCATGTAAGCCACAAGGTACCTTCCAGGAGATTTTTTTTCCCCTTTAATATTGTCCACACTGTATATCTATGAAATCAATTTTCCACTTTGATCTTATCTATGTTAATCAATCTTTTCTGGAAGGGCCAACCAGTAAATACAAAAATTTTATTTTACAAAGAGCCACAGCTTTTACAAGTACACACTTTGTGAAACAGATGGTACACATGAATTAATTCAAAGCCTGCAAAAACCAAAACCTGCAAATGAAAGATGTCATATTAGTCACTTCATGCCAAATATGAGCTTTGATAACAAGAAATTTAGATATGAGAAGACGGTAAAGATAAACAGATGTAAATTCAACCCCCAAATTTAATGTGACACAAATAATAGTACATGGACATGGACCAGTACTTTAGGATTGTAGAACGAATACAATAAACCATAAACTGGTTAAAGGTCTGATTCTACAATTTAAAGTCTGCTGACACAGATTTTACTGTAGATTATGCACAAAGTTATTGAGACATTTCTGCATGAAAATGAGACATAAACACAAGAATGGAACAATTAACACAGAGAGCAGAGTCTGCACAGTAGTTAAACTATGGTCATTACAGCTGATGTTCCCGTCAGATCCAAAGCATCCTTTATACCAATCAGTGTTACAGAAACCGTAAAATGAAAATACTACTTGATGACACATTTTACAATATTTAATTGAATTCTAAGCCTGGATTCATTTTAATCTTACAACATTAAAGAAAAACCAGCTAAAGTTAAAAATCACATTGAATTTTTACAGCAGTAGTGAAAGAGCCCTAAGCACTCATCTACTGAAATGCCATCATCGTAAAACCTCAGTGAGGTCAAAGTTTATTACAACTTCTAAAAAACAATTACCTGAACTTGTCTTAAACTTTGGCCTTGCAACATGAAAAACGTCTGTGCCTGCAGAGTAAAATTATACAATTTAAATAAAACATATTCTTATTGTAACACACGTCTCATCAGCTCTAATGCAACATTGGATTAAAATCATATGTTTTATAGAAGTGGATGTAGTAGAAAGAAACACCGCTCATCTGGGTTGAGGTGCTAGATCAAAAGAGTTGAATTCAAAAAGAGCAGAATCCGCACACTACAATCTGCGATTGTGAGAGATTTTTATTCTATGTAAAAAGTTAGCAAGACACATGGAGACTAAAGTTTAGATGAATTATTCAATCTGTAGTGATTTCTGGCAGACACAGAACTCAAAACACATTCAGACATGAGGACTCGGTGCAGAGGAGCAGATGAGGAGTAGCTTTTCATGGAGCTGAAGTGGATCACTAGCCCTGATTTGTCCAGACCTCCAATGTAAGCTGACACTTTGGACATGTTTAAATTTTACCCTTTATTACAACCGAAAATTTACAGACAAAAGATTTTGCTGTTTAACTATTCACAAGAAGTAATTTGTGAACAAATCCAAGTTGAATGATGTTCTGGCTTCATGGCTGTAAATAATCTATTACATAAATTATTTTGAAACATGTGTACTCACTTGCATTTCTTCAAACCAAAAACATGCATTTGGTTCTCAGCCCAGGATTGAGCTCCAGCCTTGTTGGAGGGGAACTTGTTTTGATACATAGTGAAAACGTGTAAGAACATCTCTGGTAGTAAATGTTATTAAAATCGTTTGAAGACAGATTATTACTGAAAGACCCAGATGGGACAGTTTTATTATACAAGACAATCTGTTGTTTTTAAAACATCAAAAGACGGATGTTTAGTTGTGAGGATTTTGAAAATAGTGATGCAAACAGTAGAAATCAACAAACTAAAAATGAATGACTTTCAGAATAAAATCCCTATGACAGTTCATTTTTTCCTGCTTGCTGATGTTTCAGTTCTTTCTATCAAGTCTTAAACTGTTTCCTTCAACCTGATTCCTTAAGAACAGAAGTTAGAACACTTTAATTATAGCTCCAATTTGTACCCAGGAAGGGGGCAGTTAGTCACAGCATCTGTTTGGCCAGAGACCAACAAGGTCTAATAACTAACTAACTAAATAAATAAATAAACAACATTACCTACAAATTGTAAGGTAGTCACTCATATTTCAGATGGAGAGGACAAAAACAGAACTTATTGTAGCTTCTGCATTGATTAACACTTGTGATGCTTTGATGGTTCGTCATTTAATCCCTGCAGATCTGAACCCCAAACATCTGGTGATTCTGTAGAATGAAAAATTAAGGTCCAAAAAAAATCCTCACAACAATTCAATCTTAGTTGATTTAATAAATGCACAACAGAAATGTTAAAAACATTTTTATACTGATTTTAATACAGTATAAATCTTAAACAGTGGAAATTGTTTTAATTCTTCAGAACACCCACACCTTTGTTTGCTCTTGGTTATTTGCATATTTTTTTATAAATAGTTTAGTCTGAAACATCTTTTATTCTGATTTTAGTTTGGTTTGTGTTTAAGGACAAAATTGTGATAAAATAAGTCTTAAGAACAAACCCTTTCTATTGCACTGTACAATATTTACTGCATATAGAACCTTTAAAGGAAGAAATCACAAAATCTTTTAAAAAAGTACCCATATTCTGTGACTTTAAAAGAAGAACCTATTGTATACTTACCAATAATGATTATTTTCCACAGTAACACATAGCTAATAATGACAACTACAACAATAGTTACAGAAAAAATGCAGACATTGCAAAAAGTGAAAAGATTGTTGGAAACGATGGTGATGTTTAAGGCTGAACCCCCCCCCTATTCCCACATCTGGATGCCACGTAGCCACAGAGTTAAACACACACAAATCCACACTGGTCCAAGTGACCAAGGGGGCCTGTTAAGCTGAAGGGAGATATTTAACCTTCATACTGGGGAAATAAAAAGTGTAATGTAATGGTGCCAGCTGTAAAAACAAAGAGTGGTATAAAGTAGAATAAAACAGGACAATATCTAACTTAATGAAAGTGCAACATGACGTTAGACAGGTCAGATTCAGGGTCAGCACCGACTACGGCTTTCCCAGGGATGACATCAGATGTGGAAAAAAACAGACCGCAATAGGAGATTATGGGACTCCCTTATTACTGTGACATAATTAAATGTTCTTGTTTTCAAAAGTGAATTTGAATTACTATTTTTCTCTTTTAATTTAAACAGTGCCCTTGCTTTTATTCATCCTTAGTTGCCTGTTAATTTCATTCCTTGGAGCTGTTTTAAAAAACATTTTGTTGATTACCAAGCACAGCTGTATTTGTGGCTCCACAGCTGCAAGGGGTTTGTCAATCTTTGTACTATTGCACATTTAAAAAATCAAAATAAAACAAAAGTTATAACTTTTGGATTAACATCTAAACTAAAACCTTATACAGTTACAAGGAGAACATGCAAAGTTTACATGTAAGAACTAATTTATACTAAAAGAACCAATGTTAAATAATGTAGTCCTGGAAAACTCAGTGACTTCATTTAATAAAATAAATACATTTCAAAATAAGCATTTTTCTCTGAACATTGTTTATCATTACTAAGAACATATTTGAACTATTTAAAAAGGAAACTTCAATAAATTTATGATCACATGGGGTGCAGCCAAATGCAGCATGTAAAGGATGTGGAGCAGATCTGACTGAATGCAAACTTGAGTATTTTAAATGGCAGCTGTGCCAGTGGGAGCTATTGGACATGCAGCTAGTGGCAGTATAAAACATAATCAGTGTGTGTGGCCTGAGGCTTTCTGACATGCTGTTTCACTCCACTTTGTCCGGGGATGTTTTGTTGACTAAAGATTTTCCTAAGGACTGTTTTAGGTGAATTTCTTTCTTTCTACACGCTGAGGTAATATGAGGCAAACAGCCATTTTTACTAGCACTTAACACTCATGTAACAGCCATGAGCTCATGTTCAGAGCCTCCATAGCTTTAACACCCAGGACATAAATATATCCTTTTACCTCACTTTCTCTGCACCCTTAAATATGCTGAACTTTGTTATAACCTTTGGTAGTTTCATTTCATTGTATTGTGTTCTCTACTTGGTTAAATGTATTTTTTTATTACTGTTTATTATAGTCAGAAATCATCTTCTACACTAAGATTTATTCAGAAGTGAGTTATGATTCCAACTTACATAAATTTCTAGATTAAAATGTTGTATATTTTTATTGTTTCACAGACCATATTCAAAGTCCTCAGAAACCATTTCTGACTTTTTCCTTCTGTTCCACAATTTGTTTTTCAGAAGACAATCTTATTTCTTAATAATGTTTTAAACTTTGTGGGTATTTTACTTTTTTGTTTGTATATTGTTTCATAACTATACTGTCATTTAAATAGGAAGTTGTCATTTTAGTTCAACTAAACCAGCTTATTATGGAGAAAACAGTTAAAACCTTCCAAAATTAATCTAAACACACCAATACTTGTATTTTCAATGACCTCAATAAGCCACACAGAAAGAGACCAAAAATAAAATAAAATATGGTTTATTTTGTGAGGTACTTTCAAGATTTTAATTACCTCACAAACCATGTCAGAGGTAGCACACTCTTTATCAACTGGTAAATTCCTCTTTATCTTGTTTTGAGCTGTTTCAACACTCACACAAACGTCACACGCCCACGCCAAGACCCAGATTTACATTGTGTTTGTCCACCTGTAAATCAGTGTCCTGTATTTGTAACGGTTGTATTTATTGGCTGTCAGTGTGCCTACACGTCCACAGGAATTCCACAGAATTACTGCAGGTATAACTTACTGCCCATTAACTGCACATGCACACTCAAGTTCACACATGAAAAGTTTGAGTGTGGGTGAAGTCACACATGTGCCCACGCAGAGCGCTATTAATTTTTATATTGTTTACCCTTCATGCAAAAGCCTAATCAGTTGATTTAAAGGCTTCCTGCCTGTATGTATTTCTACATTCTCCTTAATATTACATCCAGGATTCTGTTTTACTTTAATGGGGCAGTTTAGAACCGCTGAGTTTTTCCTCTACATTCTTTCCATTTTGATAACTGAAAAACCGCTTGACCCTCATTTTTCTGTTTGAGTCACTGTATTGGTTTACATTATATCTGAATTCTACAACCCAGTATATAAACTCTTGAATACAAATAAATCCATGAATTAAAGAACTGATCAAAACATAAAGTAAGGAAGATTTAAAGGAATGATAGTACAGAATGAAATCTTAAGTATTCATTCTTATCACAAGGTTGATGCTCTGCTCAATCACCTTGTGGGCTACGTTTACTGTTTTTATCTGTTGCAATTGCTGATAAGCAGCCAAGATTGTGCAGATGCCCTTTTAAGATTGTGTAAATATCATCAGGTGAAAAGTTCAGTTCTAATACAAAATTACTGCTCCCCCATCTTCAGCTATTTCAGACTAATTTAAAACAAACCCAACAAAGTAAAAAAAACTGTGGTTGCATTTGGAAAACAGAAACAGTCAGAGAGCTCATATCAGGTGTAATCAGAGATGCTGCATTTAGAATTAAAATTAAAAAAAAGAATGGAAAAGACAGCAAACATACAAAAACACATAAATGTTCCTTTTTCTTTGTTGGTTTGTCACATGCATGTTTCTCTGGGTATTTTGGGATTGAGTTTGTGTGTGTTTGTTGCCTGAACCCTAAAGGCAGATTGTATTAAAGTAATAACAAAGAGTAAGTGCACAATATGTTCAATATTCTGTATTTGTAGTACTGAGTGTTTATTTTGTAGAATGATAACATGTCTAATTCTAACCCTATTTGGTAAAGCTGGGGGATTTTGTAAATTTGCAGCACTTTATGAATATAACCACAAGGCAAACAACTTTCTTCAGATGCTTTCATAGAAAAAAAAAGAGAGTTCTTTTTTGCAAGATTACTGAATGGAGATGTTGTTCTTGTCTGTACTTTTGTGTTTGAATTTGTTGCATAGAAGCATTTTTTTCACCAGAGCTAAATATACTTCAATGATTTACAAACAGTCACAAATGTAAAAGAGTAGAAAATATCTCTTCCATCATTTATTTAATGCATAAAGTCACTTGTCTTTTCCTCAGTCTTCTAAAGTTATATTTTAAAATGTGATTTATAAATTTTTCTTTGTGCAAAATATCTCAAACCTGTCAGTACCAAGAATCTCATGAGTCTTGATCTGGAGGATTTGGATGTTATTGTTCTTGTGGATATGCATTCTGCTGTATCTCAGTGGTCAGTGCAGTTTCCCATCAAACTTTACACACAAATATTTTTACTGCCGTCACTTGGAAACTATCATAACAGTGAGATGGCATGTGGCAGGCAAAGACAGAGGCTCATTGTCAGAGGTGTGGCATTAAGGAAGCTGATCTCTGAGAAATAAGGATCATATCAGATAAAAGATGTTCATCTCAACACAGAACAGGGTCTGTGTGAAAGAGAAAGATGTGAGAGGCCGTAGCAACTCTTTACATTCACTTTCTCAAAAAACACGTACAGAGAAAACAAGCCAACAAAAATGAGAACCAGAAGTGGAAATGTTATTCACTGCTCTTCTGCAGTTTTTTTTTAGTTACTAGGACAAAGGAGGCTTTCACTTGCAGAAAATAAGAAGTAAACAAACAGAATTGGTTGAAACGATTCATTTTTATGATATTTAGATTGAATTGCAGCACATGCAGTAGATATTTGACAACATACAGTAGGTCTTTTTCTTTTTTTTGAGCCTAAAAACAAACATGTAGACCAACAAAAAATACAATAAATAAAAATAAAACTAAAAAGAGAGCCTCAGTTGAAGTTACTAAAACTAACTCCCAAATATTGAATCCATCCATTTAAAAAATAAAAAGGTTTTAGTTTTTACATCATCTGTTGATCTTCTCCAATATTATACCACCAGAGTATTAGATTTCAACATTATTTTTAAATCGCAAAGTTGTGTTAAAACACACAAGATGCACTTTGAAGCTGAAACAAAATTAGTGCCCCCTAGTGGCTGGAGCCAGTAGACGTTCCACCACATCCATGTAAACCTACTGCACATTTTTCCTGATTGAAATTTAAAAGTAAATCTCAGAGAAAATTTCCCAAGTGTTAATTTGAGTTTATTTGTTGACAGATTTGATCTTGCTCATGCATGTTCAAATATAGTTGTTTCTAATATGTTTAGCTGTAATTAGTACATGACTGGATGTATAGGAGGAACTTTCAGACCCAACTTGGGATATTAGGGGCTTCACTTTTCTACAATGTTCGGTAAATAAAATCGGTTTCATTGAAGGATTTAGTTTGGACTAAATGTTAACTTTCAGTTTTATTTCAAAAGTGTTTTATGTAGAAAAACTTCTCTTGCAATCCACATTGTGCAGGACTTAACTACAATTTTCTGAAATGCCTTTTGATGCACAAATTTTTCAAACTGTAAAGAAAAATGTCTAGTGGACAGTGAGCTTCAAAGTCTCCATGAGACGCTTACATCTGCATGGGTTTTTATATCTTAAATTAAAGCTAATCTGTCTCTTGCAGCTCTAGGCGCAGCACACCCAGATCTCATGTTTCATTCACTGCTGATCAGAGCATGAGCTGGTAAATCAGCCTGACTACTGCAAAGTCACATGACCTGAACTGAATCCAGATTGTACCATTCTCTCTGAGGTAAAAAGCCAGATGTTAGTGGGTGTCAGTGGCTTTTTGCCCCCAGAAAAGTAGACTTTACATTGCAGTGGCTCCTGAAATACCCACATCGAGATGTTTTACATACACTTTTTGTTTTACAGTTTCACATCTTACTAGAAAAATATTAGATCACAACTAACTGTGTGATACAAAACACCCTCATATTTATCATAAGCGTTGAAAATAAAAGACAGAAGGCAAACAAATTGTTGAGCTGCTTAAAGTTTTTCACGTGAAGAGGCGGCCAACACTTCAGGCTGCAGAGTCAAACTATTTCACAAGCTAATAAAGGACGATAATTGTTTTGTCTGTTGTATTTTTTGTTTTCACGGAACTGACTTCATTTAAAATGAATTCATTACACTTCAAGTCAAACTTTGGTAAAAAAACAAACAGTTTTTTCTTAAATTACAAATAGCACTGCATGTTTCAAAAAGCTGTTAGTGTCAAAACCCACACAGTTGAATTAAATCTTTAACTCTACAAACTAATGATCTTCTTGTCAATTAACAGTTTGAGTTTTCATATTTTCCAGTCTGACAATTTACATGTCTATTTTTGAACAATTGTTTCTGTGATTTATTTTAGTTTTCATTAACAGAAACACATCCGAATGCTTTATTAGATTTTTGGATCTGAGCAATCCATGAACCTGAGCATGTAAAAACTTTAGAACACATGTTTTTACAGTTTTACTATAATACTGTTATAATCTGTTGCCTAAAGATAGTACTGATAAAATTGGCCTGCTTCATCCCCACAGTAGGAGAAAGTTAAGTTTGGGTAATTAATCTGTAGCTGCAGCAGAGATTATTTTTTGAGGAGTCAAAAGAAGCAAAATTCAAAAAATTAAACCATAAAATCCAACTTGTTTGCTTTTGTGTATTTATTATTGAGCAAATCTCATGGTCTGAATCATTCTCACCAGGGCTCGATGGTGAGAAGGCCTAAAAAACATGGACAAAGACATGTTTATACACTCAAAAAAAAAGTTCACAATGTCTGTCAAAATAACTGTCGTAGTCATGGTCAGAGGACCAGATTAAATAAGAAACGATCCAGACTGTATTAGTAAGAGTACAATATGACCACTGGGTTCAGGGTGAGAGTGTTATTAGGTGCATGCCGTGGCATGAAGTGTAACAGTTTGGAGTTTTTTTTTGTTTGTTTTTCTTCTTGGGTTCCTTGCTCTTCCTATTAGTGCCTGGGCCTGTCCTGGATCCTTCATGAGATGCATTGCAGAACTGTAATGTAGCTGTATTTTGAAATGAGAATACAGGAAGTATCACACACAGAGAGAATGCAATCTCACCTGTTTGCTGCAAGAAGACTCAAGATAATGGGAAAGCAACAGTTTCCAGTGACTCATATTTGACTTGGCTTGCGGCTCTTTATAGACCACCTACTTAGATAAAAATGGCACATTCCTGCCCGTCACAAACTCCTTCATTTCCTTGTTTGATATCATTACCAATATCAAGTACACAATGTGTGTCAACAAGTCATTACTACTGCACTGGGGCCTGGTGAAGACCAGCTAAGGCAGAATCCTATGTTAATTTATGACAAACTGCTCATAAAATGCATACTTTATTTGCTTTTAAAAGCAACTAGGAAAATTTGGTAAAGTGCTTAGTTTCTATAATCTGATGTTCACTGACTGAGGTGGAAACAAGTGTTAAATCATACTATCATTACAAAGACAGGTTAACATCTTTTATGTGGAAAGATATTATCTAACACTTTATCCTTACTGTTCAACACAACAGCTATTTTAAGCCCATTATATGTACATTTGATATATATTTCTTTCTTCAGTCTGTATTATTTGCACATATTTAGTTACCTCATTCATCCATCATTTCTGTCATTACATCATCTATCTGATCGTGTTGCTGTGATGTTTCACATTTTTTAATAAATTCATTAATTCTCTTTCACAAACTTTTCCAGTCTGCCTGTCTCATTAGACTTCAAAGTAACTGGTATGGCAGTGCTGGCAGTTGTGAAATTAAACCAGTTGATATAGAAAACTTTTAATGGATTGTTACTTCATGAGCCATTTGTTTATATTACCTCAACTTTGACAAAGCATGAACTTAGCCTGACAGAGTCCTCTAACTAATCAGCCCAAATTTTACCCTGGGCGATACATTTTTTGGATTAGATCAGGTTCCAGGGGAAAACTATGACACACACTTGGATTTCTGCTATTCCTGTTTTTCTTATTGGGAGTAAATCCAGTCAAGATCTTTCAACGTGTATCCACCCTGCCTCTTGAACTTTGAGTGCTCACATCTGGGTGTAATCTATTATTTTCTTTTAATAGTTATAATCACTGAAAAGAAATGAGAGTAGGCATGAAAACTAGCTGGAGAGCGAGGGGGAAATGAGGGAAAACAACCATTAAAAAAGCTATGCAAGTGTTCCTGAAGTTTTAAATAAATGTTTTTATTAGGGTTTACATGGATGATTTTAATTTATATCCTTTATCTTTGCTCTATGTAAAGTAAAAACAGCAAATACATTTACACATCAATGTGCAGATAAGTAAAACTCAATCTTTTTCTTACCATAATTTACCATATTTTACTTAGCTGACATGAAAAATGCTGTAAATGGAAGAATAAAGAAAAAACCTCATATAACACTGATGATTATAGAAGTAATTAATATACTCAAAACATGGTACAGACAGATGTTTTAATGCATTAGCAGCTGCTCATACAGTACATGTAATCATTTAATATATCTTCTGTTGTTTTTTATTAATTTATACACATTTGGTTAAGCATTAAGTTGCTTTTCACTCCTCTTTGTTTTTAAAGAACTCACTTGACTGGAGGTCCTGTGTGTGAACTTTGCATATCGTTCATGTGATTACATCAGTTTTCATCAGACATTAAAAGAAAGTCTGTTTATCTGCATGTAGTAGACTTGTTTTTGGACGTTTTGATGATGCCTTAAATGTACACAATGAAACATAATCAACAGAATTAATAGTTTTTTTTTCCTTGTAGAACAATGTTGGAAATTACCAAACTAATGGCTATAAGACGTTTTATGTGACACTGACTCATGAAAATATAGAAACCTTATGATATGATTTATATACGACTGTGTAAAATGTAATATCTGTATAACTGGTCTATTTAGAAATATTGCTGTCTTGTGATTTCTAAAACTCTGAAATACAGCTTCCCATTTTACATTAAGTATCCAAATCACGGTTTTTTGAAAAAGAAAAAAACATCAGATTATGAAGGTTCTCTTCTTCTTCAGCATATCTAAAGCTTCTGAAACGCCAAACCTCCGTCTCATTCATCCAAACTCATTCTGATGTTACAGTCTGACTCTGGATGAAAAACAATTCCTGGAATTTTGAAAATCAAGATCTTCTGATCCTGAGACGGAGACTCCAGGCAGCTTTTACTTTATCAAACATGTTGGTTTTCGAGTGATGAATAATCAGCTCCTTTGATACATCAGACAGTTTCTGAGATCCTGGTACAAACACGTTCTTTAATATCTCAGCATGATACTGTTAAACTTTGACTGGGTGGTCAGGAAACTCCCTGTTAGGGATATTTGATAGCTGGACCAGATGGGCAGGTTCATATCTGTTTATTTCATACCTTCACCTCCTTTTTCCAAATTACAACACAAGACATGACTGCTTGCTTTTTAAGGACTGTTCTTAAATATGCCTTTTTCCTGTTCTCAGTGTGATGTGATGCACTTATCTTTTAATTTATTTCTCCATCTATTCTTTCCTGAACAAACTTTCTTTAGAGGTTTGTGGCAGCTACGTTTTGCTCATAAAGTGATAATTTCTTTTTCACATCTTGTTACTGTTTATCTTGATTTAACGTAAAAACAATTTAAACACAAAATCTTAATTAACTTCAAACTTTAAACCCCATACAGGATCTCAACTTAGGGTTCACTGGGAATTCAGCTTTCAAATTTGTGAATTTTCTTAATGTTTTTCTTTTGAAACTTACAACAAAAAAGCATGCAGAAACATTAAAATGTGAACAAATGTTAAGAATTTAGCTAAACACAAAGTTGACAGTCAAACAGGAAACACATCCGAAAACAGCATGAAGGAGACATTTTATGTTAAATTCTAACAACTGCTCACAGCAACAAGCATCAAGCGTGTGCATGGTGGTATGTAACCGGGTATGTGTGGGCTTTTAGTTTCACTTCACATTATTGAAACTGGATGTAAAGCAGAAACATTCCACTTCTATGTGGTCTATATCCGTCAACACAAAGAGAATTGGACAGTGTTAGCAAGTGTGATGTGTGTGTGTGTGTGTGTGTGTGTGTGGGCATTTACACACTCATTTTTTTGTTTGAATATGTGTGAGGGTTTCTTAAAATTCAAAGAGGAAGTGCATGTCACTAATCTGATGCACTTAAAATAGTAATGAGAAGCTTTTAAATGAGTTTGAAACCAGTTATCCAAACATCTTCCTGAAAGAAGGGAGAGCAAAGTAACATTTTTTTTAGTAAAGAATTTCCTGAAGAAACGTAATGACAACTCAACAGTTTTTCCACATATTTTTAAAATGGCAAAATGTCTTAAATATTTTGTGTCAGGGAAAATAATCTGTTAGTCTGACTTTTTGATTAATTCTCAACATTTAAGCTCAAACCTTTCGACACCTTTCTAAATCCTGCTACCTCCCTTTTCTTCTCTCCTTCCTTTACTCTCTTCATTTTATGCAATCTCTTCTGTTAAAATGTGTTGTATATAACTTTTATTGAAACTCTATTTCCTTTATTTACTCTCCTTAATTCTTATTTCTGGAGTCTTTTGTGGAAGCAATTTTTTTGTATCTGCTAACTATTTCCACATTTGCCTCCTCGCCTTACACGTTTTTATATTCTCATTCTTCTTCTACTTCAGTATTTAACTTGTAAATTCCTTGCCCCCCTCTTTGTCTAAACTTCTTCTCTCGTAAAATCATCAAACTGAAAATATTTGCTCTTTAATGAAGCCCGCAGGCAGTAAAAATCAGGGAGACAAAAACAGAAAATGAGGTGCAAGGAGGAAAGGGGAAATATGTGTATGTGGGAGGGGTCACATTTGCAGAGAGAAAGACAAAGATATTAAATAAAAGAAAAAAGTAACAAGACTGAAAATGGAAATTACAGATATAGAATAGATTTTTCTGGGGAGAAGGAGAGGTAACGTGATAATATACAAAGTTAAAAGTGTTTAAAACAATGAGGTTGATGGAAATGAGAATGTCTCACGGAGGAGATTCAACAGAAAGTGAAACACAAGTGTAAGAGAGAGAGAACATTCAGAGAAGGAACAAAAAACAAAACTTTTCCTTTTGATCCTGTTTAGGTTGTAGCAACATCAAAAGTAATCCAAGGAATTAACTGAGAGCTCTTCATGTGATTGGTGTAACATTAGCCTCTGTGACCTCCCTGGACACTTAACAAGGAAATGACTGCCACACTCTGGGTAATTTGGGCTAACTAACTACCATAGCAACCACTGATGTAAGGGTATCAGCTGTCCTTTAATCAGGCTGTGGGAATCATTTCAGGTAATACTGAGAAACATGAGAATTTATGTCCACATGATGACTCATAAAAACGCACACAGAGGCGTAGTTCCTTCTGCACTGGACTCTCCTTTGACAACCACATTGAGCCGATGCAGAACAGGAAGTTTTCTAGTTTCCCAAATAATGAACCTTTTGAAGATTATTTTTCTTTAAAATTTGGATTTTAATCTAACCTTTGTCCACCACTTGTTTAATTAATCCTTCCTCTTTTTTTCTAATCTCATGAAACCCAAGATCATCAAATACAATTTAAAGAACCTTACAGTGACACTGATTGCATGCAAGAGGACAATTAAAAGAGCAGACTGAATGGACTAATCGGTTCAATATATTAAACAGATAATACAAGCTTTAAAATAGAAAAAGAAATTAAAACACATACAAAAATGATTATTCAGAGACTACGGCCAGACTAAATTGGTTCATAGCTGACATTTAAAAATGCAATTCTTTTCTGCTCCTTGTGCACCCCCGGGAAAGCTGTTATGGTGATTTAGGGCATAATGACCAAAAGCTGCATGACTAAATGTTTTTGTTCTTTTTTGTGGCACAGCAGAAATGGAAGAACCTTCTCTGCCCAAACAGAAGCATTTCTGAGAGGTAGCTTGGAGTAATGCTGTGCCATTAACTAACATAATATTTTTAAATCAATACAAGAAACTACTACAAATGTTAAAATTTTAAATAAACTGCAGTAAACTGTGTGTTCTCTTTAAAGTTTAATCAGAAATTACATTTGAAAAAAGTTCATTTATTTCAGTTTTGGTAGGTCAGTCAGGAGAGCTTCATTGGTCAAATGTTTCAAATTAAAGTTTGAATTAATTTCCGTGTGCTTCTGAAGGAGCGTATTGGTTAGATGATGATCTTAAATCAATAAACAAAATACTTTTATTGTGATAGTTTGTTGTCCATCCTTTAAAACTTGAAATGAAATGGAAACTAAACAAGAAAAAAAAAAAGGATTCGATATACAGT
>SSNP01000008.1:6837907-6968170 GCA_006937955.1 Pachypanchax playfairii
GACAAGTTGAGTTTCTACCAAAAAGTTCTATTTTGGTTTCATCTGACCATATGATGTTCTCCCAATCCTCTTCTGGATCATCCAAATGCTCTCTAGCAAACCGCAGACGGGCCTGGACGTGTCCTGGCTTCAGCAGGGGGACACGTCTGGCACTGCAGGATTTGAGTCCCTGGCGGCGTAGTGTGTTACTGATGGTAGCCTTTGTTACTTTGGTCCCAGCTCTCTGCAGGTCATTCACTAGGTCCCTCCGTGTGGTTCTGGGATTTTTGCTCACCGTTCTTGTGATCATTTTGACCCCACGGGGTGAGATCTTGCGTGGAGCCCCAGATCGAGGGAGATTATCAGTGGTCTTGTATGTCTTCCATTTTCTAATAATTGCTCCCACAGTTGATTTCTTCACACCAAGCTGCTTACCTATTGCAGATTCAGTCTTCCCAGCCTGGTGAAGGTCTACAATTTTGTTTCTGGTGTCCTTTGACAGCTCTTTGGTCTTGGCCATAGTGGAGTTTGGAGCGTGACTGTTTGAGGTTGTGGACAGGTGTCTTTTATACTGATAACGAGTTCACACAGGTGCCATTAATACAGGTAACGAGTGGAGGACCGAGGAGCCTCTTAAAGAAGTTACAGGTCTGTGAAAGCCAGAAATCTTACTTGTTTGTAGGTGACCAAATACTTATTTTCCACCATAATTTGCAAATAAATTCTTTAAAAATCAGACAATGTGATTTTCGGGATTTTTTTCCCCTCATTTTGTCTCTCATAGTTGAGGTATACCTATGATGAAAATTACAGGCCTCTCTGATCTTTTTAAGTGGGAGAACTTACACAATTGGTGGCTGACTAAATACTTTTTTGCCCCACTGTATTTTAGTTTTACTTCATGATCCTTAAATCAAACCGATTATATTTAATTTGAATGAATTTTATTTCCCTTTTTGCTCTTATTAGAGTTTGTCACAGTACTGGTTCATTCAAAACAACAATAAAAACATAGTTTAAATAATTTATTAACTGATGACCAAAATTAAATCTAAGTGTGTTCATAGAAAAATATAAAAAGCTAATTTAAAGCAAATCCATCTTGAAAAGGATCAATAAAGAGCAAAGCAACAAAACAAAAAATAAAAATGTAATCCAACTCATTAGAAGGTGTATTACTTTTCATATTTAGCAGCTTTAAAATAATTTATTAAAACATTTTAAACCTTTTGAAACACGTAACTGTTGTTGTGAAGGTCCGCTTTAGTGTCTCTGTCTTTTTCTCAAAACCCATTTGCACAACACAGGAAGCGAGAAGGTTATAGGAAATGTGGTCCTAATTTTGCGGAACAAAAGACATGTTACAAATTGCACTTTTTATATGCTTTATGAGTCCCAGCTTTACACTATTATTCGTGCACAGTAAAAAACTTCCAATTCGGTTTGTATCTGGTAGAAAGCCAAATTGATTGTGGATTTTTGTTGAGCAAATGCAGCTCAGAAAATAATCACACACCCTCATCTTTTTTAGAACTATGGCAGTGAAATTAAAGAAGCAAAACAACCCTCAGATCTCCTGAGAAGAACTGCAGTTGGGAGTTTTTTGATAAGTTTAAAAGTAACTTCAAACTAAGCAAGCTTTTCCTGAATCCATAAAAATGTCAGAATCCTGATGTTTCCTGCTCTCTGCTGGGGCTGGCTGTCCATGTTAGATCATCTGGTGTCAGTTGTCTTAAAGGGAGATCAGATGGATGACAGCTCTGTATTTTTGAGCTACAAACCTTCACTCTTCCTCCTCATCTTTTACTTCTGAGCTCATCACATGGTTTTCATTTGCCATGCAATTCCAAATGTCAGAAATCAGTCTGTCAGTGTTGTTTTCTTGTGTACTTCAGCAACTTTTTAGTCTGCCAATTCTTTACTGACAGGATCACGCAGACTCCTGTGATAGTTCCAATCTTTTTTCTAACACTTGTTGCTGTCTATTGTAGCAAAGGTTGATGTTGTTCCTATAATGTGGGCCATTTTGATCACAAACACTAAAAAAAATACAACTACACTGTCAACTTGTGGAGAAATTTAAACTGTAAAATATGTGCATGTGTTAACATATAAATAGCTGAAATTTTTATTTTTGTGCCATCAGTGCTTCATTTATGCCTCAATCCCTAAAACTTTATCTAGTCATTAAAAGAATGGCTTTGTATTGTTATTATTATTGGTATTATTATAATTAATACCATCATTATTTTTATTAGATCCCCAGCCGGGTTAATCTTGTCTTGTTGAAGTTATGGGATCATCAGTGTTAAATACCCAATCTAAGCCATATTTGTGTATCTAATATGTAGAAATGCCCTTTTTCCTGTGACTCTGCACTCAGTCACATAGATTTAACACATCAGATCTAAACAATGGACTTCTGTCAGTTTGATCAAACGCTGGGAACAAAACACAGAGTCTGTGCTTTTATTCAAACTAAGCCCCATCTCAGACATCTCTCACACTCACTCACACACACACTCACGTGCACACACACAAAGACTTAGTATCCAAAGTAAGAAGAGTCAAAATAATGTAATAATTTACATCTTCATAAGAGATATAAGAGACATGTGTGCATTCTGTGCATTTTCCAAAAATAAATGTTTTGGAGTAGAAACAGAATAAAATAGAATATTGTTGTTACAACCCCCACAATTACACAACCAGCAAAATCAGGGTCACAACTCTGTTGA
Organism: Pachypanchax playfairii; assembly: GCA_006937955.1. NCBI lineage: Eukaryota > Metazoa > Chordata > Actinopteri > Cyprinodontiformes > Aplocheilidae > Pachypanchax > Pachypanchax playfairii. Next base: position 6,840,625 of record SSNP01000008.1, read on the forward strand.
TGCAAAAGCATAAACCACAAAGCAACAATAAACAAGCAGCAATTAGATGTGAAATAAAAACATGTTTTATTTTGCAACATGGAAAAAACAAGCTTCATCTGAACCCCAATGAGCTTTACTGTCTTTCTGTGCTTTCTACAGTTACCCTATTCGATGAAATAATTCAGTTAATGCCGGTTGGAGCCTTGGAAATCCCTGGAGGAAATGCAGTCTATTTTTGTGATGCCAACAACACAATGTGCTCAGAAAAGTTTCCATTCACTTTAGCTTCCAAGGAAGAAAAAACTAAAAACTCAAAGATTCTTATCAGAGTCCATAAAGCAAAACTGAAAATTGTCCTGACCTGCAGCTTTAAACTCACTATGGGACAAAGGTAAATGTTTGCACCAACCATATTAGCTGTTTTACTACTTGAAAACAAAACAAAAAATGTAACACAGCTGACTGAGTGGCAAAAGGGACTAAAGGTGTTAGTTTGTGAACTTATTAGAGAGATGCTGTTAAAAAAAGTCCTTCTCAGCACAACACCTGCATGTCCCTAATTGTTTTTCTACTTTGCTTTCTCTCAACAACTGGGTGTTTTGAGTTGAGATTAACATTAATGGCTGGGTTTAGTTACAAAAAGTCTTCAGTGTTAAAAGATGGAGCTACATGCTGCACTAAACAAAATTAGCATACTGACTTTGCTGTAAGCAGCATGCTGAAACAACAAGATTTCAACAGATTACACGGAGTGAAAGGAAACCATAATGAGATTGTGTTTACATATACTGACATGAGGCAAGTTTTTACGTTGATAGAGTTGTGAAAAAAATGTGCAAAAGCTTGGATGAGAGCAAACAAACATGGAAATGTGTTTTTTATTGTGAAGCCAAATATTTTTGGTCATATTTGGCCTACAGACTTTTTTGTTGCCTCAGAACGACAACACCATGTACTGACAACAACACTGTCTGCGGTTTCAAAAATTACCCAACTTGGTTAGTTGTCATTTGAATATTTCTCAATGTACGCTGTCATCTGTGGTTCGAAACGCTCTGCCTAATTCAAGCACTACTGTGCACAGCTCTGGCATAGTTTATCTCCTGTATTTACCCAGAACTGATCCACTGTAGCTCTGCCTGGAAGCTGTAGTTCAGTCAGGAATTCAGAGTTGTGACAAGGTTTATGTTGGCCCAACGTTCTGAAACTGGAGCAGAGCGTTGCAAAGTGGTCAAATAAATCATCTGAAGAGAGGGATGGTGAATGGAAAGACAAACAAACAGCTTTTAACAAAATATCACTTCCAGCTATGGTAGTTGTTTTTCCTCTGTTTGGCAAGACACAGCAGGAGATAGGTACAAAAAAGAGGCACGGACATAGATGAGCAGAGACAAATGGTGTCCACAAACACTAAATACGTGTCAGGTATTCTTTAAGTGAATTTATAGTAAAGGATTTAGTAGAAGATTACATTCCTATGTGACATTATGTGGCCAGCGGTTTCATTCATAACTGCAAGCTGCAGAGCAGTAGAAGGACAGCCAAAATGCTTCGTTTTTAAATGTGGTTGATTTTGTAAAAATCATCAAATGATGGGGGTCAGAGTGAAAAAGTGAAGGAAAGTGACCCAGAGAATGAGAGACAGAGGGAAGGAAAATCACATAGAGAGAACAGTTGGCATTGGGAAAAGATGAAGATGCTGATGTAGCTTTACAAAACTGCACAGGAGGATTTTTGATTACAGGAGAAATGGATCTAGGCACTGAGGGGCACAAGGGGAAGTCAGACAACACCAAGAGGAGAAAAAGATGGAAGAAGCACAGCCACATGGTGAAGTGCAAACATCAGCTTTGATTGAAGTAAATGACTTCTCCTCTTTCCAAACAGTTTAAACATGAATGAAACTCTTCCCTTTCAGGTTCCAATTATGTTGTCAGTTCAATTAAACATGCAGAGAAATGAACTTGGAGTCTTAAGGAATAAGATTTTTTAATAAGCAATCTGCACTCAGGCGCTTTTTATGTTCTGATCTTCAGTCACCATATTGTCTGCTGTCATGGCAAGAAAAACACTGTATTTTCTTGAAAACAAATGTTTAGGAACCTGTGTGTGTGTAATTTTCACATAAAGAATTAGAAATCTGTAACATTTTAACGCCCAGTAAAACTTTTCATCTTTTGCATGACCTGGCTACTTAAAAGAAATGTTGGTTTTAGAGCCGTGATTGAACACCAATATAATACAGAGAACTGAGAGTTCTGAGAGCCAAGAGGTGGCTGTTTGGCAGTTTTAAGGTTTAAACTCTCAACTTTCTGATTAAAACCAAAGAGCTTTAAATAGGAACCACAAATGTGCAGTTAAATAGTAACCTCAGAGTTCAAATGGCAAGTTTTAGCTGCAAAAGTTAATCTCCTGTCTTTCTGCTGTACCCTGCTTTTCCAGAACCTGGACTTAAACTGGGAAGCTTTAGACCTTCAATCCAATGTTCTCTGAGTATCTTGGCTTGTTTGAAGTATTACTGACTTCGTATGTCCATTTTCACTCGAAAGGTATCACATGATAACATTTTGTCACAACAAATCATGGCAGATTGAACTCTTTAGATTTAGTTTTCAGACTGGAAGAAAAAAATATAATGAAGCTGTCTTTTATATAAAGTGGCTTAATAAGTTTGGAATCTAACAGTCTAAAACTGACCAAGTTCTCAAATTGAAAACAAGCAGTTTTAGTCCCTGAGTCAAACTAAGCAGTTAGAAATAAAACCCTAACGAGTTAATAAAACTGTACATGACAAATGAAATAGAATCAAACTGATATATAAGGACAAAAGTCATCTTGAAATCACCAACCAAACCTGGTGTCATATTGGATACTGGACTCAAAATATGCTGAACCCAGAAGCAGGATAAAAAACAGTGAACGTAATGCACAGGAGACTGGATGACCAGAGATGAATGATTTTGGCAGAGAAGAGAGGTGAGTGAATAATAGTTCTGTAGTTTTGTTTCTTTTGAATTTGCAGTGTTGGCTGTGTTTCTTTTCTTTAACAGTTTTCCAGGAATGAGTGTAAACCAAGGAACAAGGAGAAGGACAGACTGGTGGCAGATGGGGGCATCAGAAGTGTGCCATACAACTAGCAGATACACTGCAAGCAGAGGTGGGTTGATGAGCAAATTAACTAGCAGCAGCCAAACAATGAGCAGTTGCAGGTAAGGAAAAAGAAAAGGAAAAAGAAAAACCCCAGAAAACTCACAGAGACAAAAAAAAACAAGAAGTAAAACTTAATACTGCGACAAAATAAATTAGACAGAGTTGTTTCAGGATAAGACTGATTTAGGTTAAATCTTGGGTCTTGACTTTTTTGTGTAAAGATTTTTCACAAGTACTCTAATTACCAGTGATGAACTGATGAGCTGGCCATGATGTAGTTCATCTCCTCTAGAGCAATTGTTTCTCTCTAAAACATGTGGGCATCATTAATTGATTGATGTCTCTTGCACTAAAAGACTTAAACGTGCTTTTCAGAGTGTGTAATGAATTAATAACAAAAGTTTTAGTTAAAGGAGGAGCTATTTAGTATCAGTACATCTGTGAAGTGCAATCTGAGCCCAGAGGCCAGTTATCCCTCCACAGTGTTTAAAGAAAGACTGATTTTCAAGGAAACCTCCGCTGATGAGGGTCCACAGAGATTGACTGCCTGACTATTCCCAAACATGGTTAGCACCACATTCAGTCTGAAAACAATCTGACTAGCTAGTGCTGATATAATCCAGGCACAAAGTGCTTTGACCCTATGCGAATGTAGCAAGCACAAGGCAGTGTAATGTCATCACATGGTTAAATAAATACAGTAAGAAGAAATAGTGAACAGGTGCTCTTAAGGCATGGGTCTCCTTCAAAATTCTGCTTCAAAAAACAATCAAATTACACAAGTTAAAATCATCTGAACGGGGCTTTATGGTGAATGAGGTTTCAAAGCAGTACTGAATAGCTTTTCTGCAGCAGTGTCTCAGAAAGCCATTGCTCGATCCGGTGTTCTGCAGAAATATGCTACCTGTTGAGATGTGCAACACACATGTGCCGTTCTACAGCCTTGACTTCAATTAACAGATTTATTGTTTAGAGAAGGACCCAACAATGGCCGCCAAGGACCCAGAGGGCATTTATATAGAAAATATCAGGGAAGGATCATAAAAATACACTTAAACAATTAACAGGACAAACTCACCATAAACAAGAATACTGTATAAACTTTGAATGACATTTCATTCTGAAATAAGTTGTCATTTTGTACTATGGCAGCATTTTTCTTCAGGGCAGCATAAATCACCAGAACACCACTTCCGGCTAAGATCCGAATTACGGAGGTTATTTAGTCTATTGTAAAGCTTTAAGTCTACTGCTTTTGTCTAAAATGTAATCAACTTAATATTTTCTGCTCGTGGAAAATTCAGGAGGATCACAATTTTAAAAATGTTAAAATTTTCAAGGTGCTTCCTTTTTCTGTGTTTTTCCCATCATTAATCTTTTAAACTTAAGAGGGGGTGTTGTTCTTCTCCAATATGTTTTTGTGTTTCTCCAGATTTTGCTACTTTATATAGATTACTGAACATACAAACGCATGAAAAAAATGTATTTCTCTCTTATAATGTACTTTTTTGATAAATCTTGTAACAGGAAGAAAACTGAGATTTGGTGACCTCTGATCTTAGACCGACACATTTGAAGGCCTCTAACCAGGTCAAAGTTAAACAGTCAGAGATCGAGTTTCAGGCTCTTCAGTTTGATCCTTTGCTTTTCTTTTTCAGTGGTTTTAATAGAAATGGCGCTGTGTAAAAACTGTGAACAACTGTTCATTTCTCAATATTTTTATACCAGAAAATTCTGGTGAATTGTCTGTGTGATTAATGAGCTGATTAAGTCATACTCATTGCAAAATACAACTTAAATGAATGCTTAGCTCATATACAGTAATCTTTACTCAAATTAGAAAAAAATATTTAAAGTCCCTAACTTTCTCCATTCCCACCCAATGAAATGTAATTACATGTGTGTAACTAATAAAAGTTAATTGAAAGCATGATTAACTCAGTTTGCAGTAGCTTTTTAATTGTAGTTGTACTCTGACTGTGCTGCCAGAGTTGTAAACTCGATTTACAGTCCATGTTTGTAGGCTGCAGTTAAAAAAAAAATCCCAAAGTGGGGTGGGTCTCATTGCGATTAATGAAACCATATTTATCTGAAACAGCTGATTCACCCTCTTTTTAAAGTGTTTTTTAATCAATAATTAAACTAATCTTTTTGTATTTTGTCATGGCCTTATTTATTTTAACTAAAGTACTTAATTATGTAATATTTTCTACTCTTTATGGGTTAAAAACTTTTGTTCAAGCTTTATGATATCAGCACATTCCAGATTTTCTCCAGACTTATAGTAGATGACAAATAATGTTAATACCAAAATTGATCTATTGAAAGCCTGAGGCCTTTGGGGCTTTTACAGGTAGAAAATTGCGCAGTAAAGTTTGAGTAAAACTTTATTCCAAGAGTGTTGCATTAGGTAGAGTGTGTAACTCTGGGTAGAAATGATGGTTATTTTAGAGCTTTGGCTTCTCCTGTCACAGGAAACTTCTTTGGAGCCAGTATGCATTTAGTGTTTTTTTTTTTTCCTACTGTTCTTTTCACGCCATTTCTCCTCTTAACTCAAACCATTCCACTTTGGCTGCCGGCTACTAGAAAACAGAGTTTGTTAATTGTGCTCTAGATTGGAGGAACTCACATCACATGCATGCACACATGCAGAAATGGGTGCGAACACAGCAACACACACACATGCACGTAGGCACGCACCCACGCACACACACACACAGCAAAGCAACAGTACTGCAGTCTTGATTGTTGCAGAGCCAGTGGTAAATGCAGGAAAAAGGTCATAAAACTCGGCTCTCCTGAGCATCCTAAAATACTTTTATTAACTATTATTGTGTGTTTGTGTGTGTTTGGTTGTGTTAGCATGTGAGTCTTTGTGCACACATGAATATATATGTAGTTTTTCTGTGCAATATGCTCTGGTGTTACTGCATGCCCATAACAACATCTTATTGTAAAATGTGCACCAGAGGAAGGCTGCTATTGTCTGAAAAATGTTTCCCTGAGGATCTTGGATTTGACTGAAGCAGCTGGCAAAGCAGCTAAATTACAGAGAACCATACAGACTTCATCTCTGGGTGCAAAATCATTCAGAAAACAAATGATGTAACAAAACAAACCTCAAATTTGTGGCAACAGCCTTAAGGAAGAAGATTGGGGATCATTTATGAGAACACAACTTCATCTTTTTTCAAACAATGCCATAAATCTTTTTTTCTTTGGATTTGTTTACAAGAATAACAATTACTAATTAGTTTTTTTTTTCAACACAACATGTATTTCTAAAGGTAGCAACATTCAGACTTCTCAAATCTCAGCTTAATGTTAATTCAAGTGCAGATACATTAGAATATACACTATCAAATGTTTTTTGATTTCCACAGATTAGCAGCTCGATGTGCAAAAACCCAGCAGACTGAAATACTGCAGCTTAACCAGTCACAGAGCAAAGGTCTTTGCTCTCACAGGGAGCCGACCAATTAGGGGGACCGGTAATGCAGCACATATGAGAAGGGACTTCTGGGTAGTCCCAGCAGGTGTTGTCTTGATTATGATCTGACACTTTTGTCGGCAGCTAACTAGAAGCATACCTGGCACAGAGGAGGCAGTTCAACAACTTGCTCTTCATGAGATGTTTAGGAACTGAGTAACACTTGTCTTCTCTGCGACATTTGATCATAAAGAGTTTTTGCTGTGAGACCACACAAAGTTACATGCTTATCCTTTGAAAGGAGACTTTTCTTGATAACTGAATGATAAAAGGTCACTGAGGTAATAAATATAAAAAAACAAAAATTAGTAATATTTCTTTGTCTTTTAAAAAGTCGTATTTAAAAAAAAAAGGTTGCATGAAATGTTTATGCAACGTTTACTGTTATCCCAACAACAATATCATGAAAAACACGTGAAATTCTATTTAGTTTTGTTATGTTTTCAGTCATGTGATACTGATTTAATTTAAAAGGGAATACCACCTTTCTGTTAACATTGTACAGCCTTGTGTCTGTAAACTTTATTGTATTTTATAAAAAAAGTATAATAAAAATATCACTGGCATGTAACATGGGGAGTCCCAGAAATTGCCCTTATCTTTAACAAAGACCTTATGATTCAATGGGGAGAAAAATCCACATGGTGTCTCTGTCAGAAGAAAGACTTTGTTAAAGTCATTTACCCATGACATGATGGTCAGACCTCTAACTGTGATCCTCCAAACTCACAGTTTTTGACCTTGTGTGAGCTGATGGTAAACTCAGAAAAAACCCAAAGAGCCAGGGTTGCTTAGGGGAAAGGTTTAGGATTAAAAAACACATAGAAGTAACGAACATAAGAAAAAACAAATACACTGGCTCACTTATCCTTTTTGACCTTCAGTAAAGTCATCAGTCAAGGCACAGCTGGGACACAGTTATACAGTTCATTCCGTTTTTATGATGTTGTTGGAAAATGTCATAAAAAAGTTTGTTAATTGAAACGTGTTAGAGATGTTTTGCAGCAAGACCCATCCACATTTAGATGAGAATTTACTGCTGACTGCAGAGGATCTTGTTCACAATGCTCATAAGATACTTCCATGCAAAATGTCTTATTGTATTGACAATGTGTCAGTATGATAAGATGTGATAAAAAAAAAATCACATTTGTTTATTGTAAATGTCTATAATCTATTTGTTTCTGACTTTAAAGAGCACTTTTCTGTTTAACCAAATGAAACCCTGGTTGAAGACAATGAATAAATAAAAGCTGAAAGTGTGGTTTCTAGACTAAAATCTAAGAGGTAAAATTGAAACTATAAAATAAACCGTATATATTTCTGGGACCTGGGACAAAAGTGCACCAATAATGGGCTTATGGTCTTCTTGGCTTATTGAAAGGTTGAAAAGGCATGCAGTCATAAAAAATAACAGTTTGTGTCTGCATCACATCCTGCAGAAATGCAATATGTATTTTTTTAACTGGTGACTTGGTTCCATAGAGAGCAGGAGATGTGTGAAGGCTCAGTGGGGTTATTCATCTTGTCTTACAAATGGGACGGTGTATTACAGCTGCATGGCACAGTCAGTTTAGTCTGTGATTTGGCTAACTAGTGGGTGAAGTAATACTTGAATGAAACTATTCCTCATTTTTATTGGGCAACTACAATGGTTCCCTGAAGGACTTTTAACAGGCCCCCACTCTCCACTTTGACAGTCACTGCTGCAGAGGCACCAAACATATCCACCAGATGTGGCAGAAGGACACACAACTGGCAGTTTTATCTATAAAAACAAATCTATCCGTTATAAAAGAGCCACATTTTTGTATTTGAGGTTGTCAACATGCTGAGTATGAAGGGCTGTTTTGTTCTGTAAGGATTTAGGATTCTACTCAAACTGAATACAGGTGGGATCTTATGCCACAGTAAAATAAACACAGGTAATATAAAAATGAGGAACTGCATGCAGGCCAGAAAAGGTAAGGTGGCACTTAAAACAAACTCAGGCACACCTTCCTTTGCTTTCACTCCACATCTGAAACTAATTCACCCCGTGTAAGTGTGTGTTTCTGTTTATATGTGTGTGTTTATGTGTGTATGTGTGAGTGCAGTAGGAGGTCTGCCTGATTCCAGGGCTACCCCCTCACACACATCAGGATGGTGAAGAAAAGGGGAGAGAGAGTGGGCGGCTGGTGGGTTGGGTGGAGGTAGGTAAGCGTTTTGGGAAACGTGGACCGAACAGCAATTAAAAACCCCTTTTCTCCATCCTTTTGATGGAATTCCCGGTGGAGTCAAACTCAAAGCAGGATTAATCACTAACCCTCATCCCCCTGAAAACTTGCATACCTCACTCCCTCTTTCTTTTCTCCTTCTTTCTTTTCTTCTTCTCTTTACAAGTGTGTGTCATTTCCTCATTAATATCCTGGGAAAGGAAATCGAGGGCCAGGGCAAAGGAGAGTAAAGCTTTCTTCTTCTATGAGCTTAAAATTATTTAACAAATGCTTGTTTGAAGACTCCACAACTCCATTTGCTCGTGTCAGTGAACTAACTCAAAGCTTATCAAGTAATTACATTAACATGGATTTGTAAAAAGGTTTCACTGTCAGATTAAACTTGACAGTGATTTGTGTTAGTAAGGGTTTGCATATATATGTGATAATTACTTGTATGCTTGCACATGAGCACAGGCCAACGCCTGACTTTTTCTCTTGTAGCTGATCAGCCTTGTTATCAACATAAGCCATGCATTGTATTACAACCCATAATTTAGCTTACATTATTCTTGGGAGGGCTGTAAACTACATGGGTGAATGAGCCTTCTCCACATTTGAGACAAATGTCTTAGCTTTTGCTATACAAGGCAGAATTTTCTGCTAACGGTGCTTGGAAACATATAATTTTGTCCCAAACTCTTGGCTTTTCAAAGCACAGTACAGTGAAATCTAATAAGCCACTTTCTAAAGGGACTTTCTTTTTTTTTTTCTGAGTCAAATGAAGGTTTGTTTTTTAGTTGGACCCACTGATGATTGGATAATATTCCTCCTTTCTGCAAGTTTCACACTCATTCTCACCATCTGTCTTTCACTCTGCTTCTCTAAAACAAACAGCGCAATAACCCTGAGGAAAACGCAGCCTGGATATGCAGGCATTTCATCACATCCATTAATTGGCTGTGTGACTCACAGATTTTCATGTAATTGTATTAGTTGTATATTTCTAGCATCAGAATAAGAAAATGTTATTGAACTCTTTTAGTTTTTAATGACATGCACGCTGAGAAACAGTTTTTTTTTTTTTTAATGGGAAGACAAACACAAGTAGCATGTGATCTTTCTCCTATATTCTGAATATGTTTTTGATACATTCTCAACTTTTGCCTAAGTGTATTAGATAAATGGGGGAAAAAAAAAATAAAAATAAAAAATAAATATATATAACTGTTTTCCAGAAGTAAAGTCCAATTTCTGACTCTCTCTTTTACTCAGTAAGAGAGAAAAAAAATGTCCATACTGTAACTTATAAAAAAGACTAAAAAAACAAATGCAGTCTATACATTCTGTACATGTTTCTTTGCTAAGAAGACCTGGTGGATAGTTGTTTGAACAATAAAGTCAGATATATTCACGAATCACTATTGATATAACTTATGGGTGAAAAAAGCAACAACACCCTTTTTTATATGCAGATGATACATCATGCATCTGCAAAGACTCGAAAATATGCCGCAGAATTATTTAGCAGTGGTTTGAGAATCATTTTTGCCTTTGAATAACACTGGGTTAATGTCTCTTCTTCCTGTTTTATATTGTGGCAAAGAGAAAATGTAGTATAATTTCTGCATAAATTGTGATCATTTGTAATTCAAGTATCTAGTTAAACATTTACTTTAATTTAGGTAATTTAGCCAAGGAAACAGTTTGAACACTGAAAAAACACCAACTTGACAGGTCTGAAGTAAACCTAAACAAGCCACAGTAAAAATAACAGCCTAAAAAACACAATGGAAGTTTGATTTCTAAGTGAATATTTCCAAACTCCTGAGTCTCCCTCAGAAGTCCAGCATTTGTTCTGCTCCTGTTGTTTCTTTTTGCTCCCAAAAGTAGATTTTTGTGGGTGTCTGAGCCAAGTAAAGGAAAAGACCTTCATTTCCATCATCTCAACGAAATGTTTTATTTTGTGGTTATTTTATTTTTTATAATGAGGCTGACTGGTTGCAGCGGCTCACAAAAAGAATCATGTGTTGAAGCCTTCTGAGTAATGAAGCATCTTATTTATTTTCAAAATGATAGGTTGAAATTTAAGTATCAGGCCTTTTCAGAATGTCCCCTACAATTGCTGTTTTCATCCACATAAAATATTAAAACACTGAAAAAATGATATGTGGCTCTGTAAACTTCAGCTCTGAAACTCTTTAAATCTTACCCTGTCCTCTAATTTTCTCTTATTCACTCTGTTCCTTCCTTTTTTATCCACCTCTCAGGATTGTCTGTGTGCAAGATCTCCTTAGACACATAAAGCCCCTTCTACTTTTCCCTTTCCTTTCTTACTTTTTATTTCACCTTATCTGATCACTTTTATCCCACTTTTAGTCTGTGTAATCCTTACCTCTTTACAATTTCCATTCCTTGATCCATGCTTTTAATTTAATCATAACCTTTTCACTTCTTTCTTCAAGTTAATCTACATAAACATTCTCCAACTTTTTGCTGCTTGTGTTCTTCTTTTTAGTTCTCACCAATCTCCCAGTAATTTATGTCCGGTATGATATTTCTATGCTTCATTAACAAAATTGCTTTGTAAAATTGATTTTTCAATGAAAAATGTGTTTATTCAGCCATAGTTTGGCCTTTCCATCAATCCATCTATTCATTTATCTATCCACATCTCCCCATTGTTTAACACAAACTATTTCGGTCTCAGCAAATGCAGATGCTTTTCATTATATCTACCTCCGCACATGTACATGCACATACAGTACGAGCACACAGACGAACTTTGAAGTACAGGGCTTCATCAGATTTAAACCACAGGAAGAGAGATGGATCAGAGATAAGCTAGCAGCGTGGAGCCGAGCTTGTTCACTTGTGTGCGCCTGCTGCCATGGGAGACTCCTGGTGAGTCGGTGTAGCCTGTTAACAGCAGGATTGGGACTTTGATGTTGTGACTTCAGTGTTTTGAGCTCACTTATAAATGTAGAAAAAAGAAAAAAAAAGAAGAAACTTAAGTCAGCCATATTCACTTTGTTAAAGATCAATCAGAAACTAAAGAGGTGTTGAATTTTAGAAAACCACTAGATAAAAATGATAACATTTTAACCATTTGTTATTGTGTTTCATACTTTTGGTCTCTCTGTGCTGCGCACATTCAAAAGGTTTTTGGACACAGTCAAGAAAAGGCTTCAGATTACAGTAGCATGCACATTAAAACTTTAATTTTTCATTATTTTGAACAAACTTGTTGGTGTTTTTGTTTTATTTGGGAGGACAAACTAACTATCTTTAGAGCTAAAAAGGAAAATATTGGTCAAAGTTTGACACACGTGATGTGATTATGCAGATCAATCTGTTAAAATGTTCAATTTTCCGTATATTTTATAAAAAATGTAAGACTTAAAAAATTTGCCTTCATGAATCAAGTCGGGAGTCTGGGATCTGTGGTCTGGTTTTTGGGTCCTGTGAAGCTGCTATCACTTTTTTTGTTTTCTTTTTGTCAGGTGAACTCTGGGCAGGGCCATGATACCTGCTGCTCTGGCAGTGGGAGGAGAGTCAGCTGATGAGGAGTCACACCTGCAACCCATCTGCAAATCTACAGTGTTTAACTCTGGATTTCTGCCATTCCCTACTGCCAGACAGTTGTAACCTGATGGTGACTGACTCTTTGGCCCACTTATTGAAGTATCTCTTAGTAATTTAGTGTGTAAGATAGTTAACCACCTGTGTACTCTTCCCCATGTCCAGAACTCTGTGACTCCTGCCATCACAACCTACTGGAACCCCCCGAGAAACCTCCAAGTGATAAGCCCTCCTCTCCAGCGTGCAACTCTCAGCCTCAGGAAGGACTGTCACCTGCCTTGCCCACGCTCGTCAGTTTCCACCCAGACCCACCTGGAAACCCTCAGCCACCACTCATTCCTAAACTGGCTCCTCTGTCCTATAATTCCCCCCAGGCACCCCTGCTGCAAGGAAACCTACTGACAATAAGAACCCCAGCCATCTACTTCATTCAGATCTCTTCAGTCAACAATTTAAAAGCCAACATTCCTCTGTCCTCTGCCACTGGATCTGACGCAGCCCCTGTGCTGACCCCAGAACCTGATCCAAGAAATAAACTTTTTCTTACCTTGTTTTGTTGTCCGGAATCTGCACAAATCGAAACCGCTCATTATGACAGTGGGTTTATTTAAAAAAAGGTCTTGAGTGAATTAAATCTTTAACTTTCAAACTCAGCAGCTGGATTTAAATGGTGGAGATTCATTCTCCACATGTTGGTATGTAGCTATTATATATTATTATATAACTCCATCTGTGTGTCTGTGTGTGTACATGGATGAATGACAAGGCACTGCAGGCCTCTGTTTCTTCAGTTAAGGTCAGACAGAAGGTCATAATTCTACAATAAGAAAGAGTCAAAGAAAAAATGGCATCCATGGGAGAGTTCATAGGTGAAAACTACAGCTGTCCGAAAATGTTTCTCTAGTCTGACAAGACAACATTTGAACTTTCTGAAGGTTATTGTTCTGTTGCATCTGTTGTAAAACTACCACAGGATTTCAGAAAAAGAACATTCACAACATATTTTACACTGGGGCAGGCTGATAGAAGCTAAACCAAACAGGCAAAGTGGCTGAACTGTCAAACCAGTGACCCTTCGTTTGCCTTGTCTAATACTAAACTTTGTTTGCTGATCTGAAACATGTGTGACAATTAAAAAAAACCACATATGTAATGCAAACACAGTTTCACAGCACCACAATTAATATACTGTAAGATTTTACAGAATAAAGTTAGTTTTAGATGGAAACAATCGACTGTGGTCCTGGCCTCATTTGGACCGGCTATAAGCTCCTCTTTCCTCAGAACCCCACTTTAAAATATTTAAATCCTTTCGGTAAACTTTTTGATTTTACTTAAACTATTTTACTACTTCATTTCCCTAAATATTGTTTACACAATTGATGATATACGCATAAACTCAAATTGCCAGGTGCAGCAAGCAGTTTTATTTATTTCATTATTGTTTTTTATTTATTATGGTAACATAGTGAAACATACTTATAAACAAATGCACACTTTTCTTCCTCCACACACAATTTCAGGCATGAATGTCTCATACAAGACTAAAGAGCTGCATGTTAGTAATACAGTATTTTCATAAATGGAGCAGATAGAATAACAGGTAAAATTCCAAGGGTGGAAATGAGATGCGGATAGAGTAACAGTATCATTCTGTACACACATGCACACACATGTATAGTAATATTCCTGTGACAGATAAAGTATAGTTCTGTAAATTAGCCAGTGATCCATGTTGGCAATTGATCCTGGTAAAGACAACCCAAATCTGTGTCAGAGTATTTCACAAGTTCCTGTTTGTACGCTTCAAGACTATTTCCTCTAATTTCATACAAAGTCGTTGCAGATTTAAACATTTTAAATCAAATTATCCACATTTTTGCAAGGCATACAGTATATGATAAAATCCCAGCTTAATCGTTTAATCATGCTAGAATAAAGATCCTATAATAGGTACCTGATCATTTTTATATTATGGAACTTATACAAAACCAAACTAAATCTCATGTCAGTACTTTTTATAAGAAGAAAACTTTATATCATCTTTTCTTTCTAAATTAGTGCATAAGTGTATTTGCTTTGAGTTACGGCCCAAAAAATTGTGTGTGCATAATACATACACAACACACTCAAAACACACACTGTTCTTTTCCTTTGGCGTGGTTTTTACATCCAGCCACGATTTACTTCTGTTTTGATTGGCCTTCAGAGAAGAGTAAGCCAGGTTTAAAAGTGGCGAAGAGGAATGTGTCTACACTAAGCGTACACACATGCACACACACACACATGCGCACACACTGATTTTCGCATCACTTTCATATCTCTGACAACATGCACCCGCACCTTGCAAAAACAGAGCTGTTCTTTCTATTTTCCAGTGACATAAACACATAAAGTAAAACAAATCTCTTAACTTTGCCTCCATATCTTAAACTAAAGCATTTACACCAAAAACACACACCCCCACAACGGGCAGGAATGTGTTGTTATGGTAGATCCATGGAGGTGCTCAGCACTCACCACCTCCACACCGATAAGACTTCAACTATCTGATAAAAAGAATGTAGATAAACAGACAGGAAGAGAAAGTGGAGAGGTGGATGGAGGGAGGACAGACAGATAAAACCAGAACAAGAGCGAAACAGAGTCCAGACAAGACAGAACTGAACAGAGGAATTAAAGTTTGTTCATATTTCACATTACCACAGTAAACCATAAAGCCTCTCCGGGATTCAGTTCTTAATGACACACCATGAACACAGTCAAATAGATAATACAGTATGATCATACTTTCACAAGCTGTGACAAAACTAGACATGACTCTAATTTATTTTATTTTTAAGCACAAATTACACACAGGAAGTGTTATTACTGAAGCAATTTCTAGCTGCTACAAACTGTAGCGCTGCAACTACAACCACAGGGAGCTCTGGCAGGAATACTGTGATATTTCTTCTTGAATAACCGCATATTCCAAAACTGACAGTGATGCAAAGGCTAATCAGTGTTCACAAAAACTGCTGTGAACATTGTGTGAACATTATCAATCAATGACATCAATCAGATTAGAAACTCTACTTCTCCGAAATGGAGGTTTTTCTATGAGCTATAGGATATTTTTGATTTTCAATGGGATGTGACGTCAAAACTCATCAAATGTCACTCATCCCTTTTAACACAAATAACTTTGTTTTATACAAAAAAATAATATTTTTAAGTGTAAATCCAGAGTTTAGGTCTTGAGTAAACATGTCTACACATTTAGAAATTTAACAGCACACAGAATTTCTTTGGTGAAATACAAATTGACCTGTAAACATGTCCAAAGTTCATATGTAACATTCTTATATACTGCAATGAGGAGATGTACAATGCTACAGGTGGATAGGCTAATTTAACTGGCATGTACTATATTATTGCTGACTGGTCTGTCCAAACTTCATCAACTAAATAATTCATATCTTTGTAATTACCTTCCTCCAAATTTCTGTGCTTTCACACATCGATCCTGTTTGGGAAACTATAATATTACTTTACAGAATTCTTAAAGAAGCTTATAAAACTTATCTTAGGTCTAGTCTTATTTTGGTAATGAAAGCAAACTTGGTGGCACTGCCCTCCTCGACTGTCAGCTGTCACTTTAGTTATTTATAGACCTCATTAGACATCTGGCCTCCAATCAGTCTAAAGTCTCCTTTCTTGCCTCTTTTGCAATTTATCCTTTCATCCCTCTTTCCTCCACTCCCGGCATTTGTAACATGACCTCTGACCATTTCTCGTTGAGGAGGAAAAGGAAAAGGTTAACCTCTGCACTTAGTGCACATATGCACACACACTCGAGCCCATACTAACTTTTTCAATGTCCTACAGCTTTTACAAAGTTTTGATTTAAATAATTATCTTTCAATTTAAATTAACTTAACAAGAAACCGACTGATTCAAACATAACCAGCTGTAACTGAGCTATCCGGGTATTTTAAAGTTTAATCTTAGGAAATCCATTTTTCTATAATGATTACATACATTAATAGTTCACTCACCACACCTTCATTTAATTTTTCCTGCGCCTCATTACATCTTTTGAACTGAGTAAAGAATTGACAAATGTATGGTCTTGGCTAGAATGTCCTTTTGGACAAGGTTAGATACACTGTTGTTTAAAAATGAGTGTGACTAAAGTATTTTACGTCTTTCCTGTATTTTTGTGCACATACTAATGTGTTTACTCAGGTTAGTATTTTTCTGTCAAACAAAGAATTGTGAATGTGGTTATCATGAGCTGTCTGCGTGTGTTGGGTTGCCAATGTCTGTATAAGGAGAAATACCGTCCTGCTATTAGCAATGTAGAATCACATAAACAAGAGTTTTTTTTCTCATTTATTCTTTTTACTGTTTGTTTTCTATTTCTTTTATTGACTTTGATTTTTTTAGGTGAATTCATGCAACTGTTAAAGCACTGACATGATTAAAAAGGGGATTGAGTTCATTAATTGTTTCATTTGCTGCAAGCAATTTCATGAAAAATCTAAATAAATATGTACATATTGTCCTCAGCCTCTACATCTGAGCATACAAACATAGAGATTTATCCAGTCCTGTTTCCAGTCATGCTGTCTGCAGACTAATGCTGCTGTGTCTACAAGTAAATAGCTTAGGGCTACAGTGCAAACTCACATCTACATACTCTTGGGGTCAGTTGTGCAGATGTACTGCTTCTCAATCAGTAGTTTAATCACAGAGGTTAGAGTTTAATGAGTTATTGTTGCTGAACCCTAAATCACAGAGGCACATGGCTGGCCAGTCATTATATGTGTTGGATATACAAGATCAAGACCTGCAGCAAACAACAAATTACTTTACAGAACTGCACTGTGTCTTTTCTAAGTGTTTCCAGGTCTTTCAAGACATGCTTGTATTACAGGAAAAGAAATGTTAGAGGCCACAACACACAAAGATGTACATCCTATACATGTTTGAAATGCATATCGCACTGTGAAAGAGTGGAGTTCAGATTTTTTGTACCCCCCGAAACATTTGAAATGGTGAAACATACTTTAAGAGTATCACTAGCATAGCCTGTCCACAGAAATTTGGATCTGCTTGGGCAAAAATAATCCTTCTAAAACAGCACCAGGACTCTGGTTCGGTGGTGTGTGTGTGTGTGTTTGTGTGTGTGTGGGTCAGTGTGATATTTTAGTAAATTAGACCATCAATCAAACACAACATGGGAAGCAGCAAGAGAAAAAAATATCCTCACAAAAAAGTACTGGAGAAACACATGGTATTATTTAACTGCCTTTTAAGAAACACAAGTGTGCTTATGTGTGTGTTTGTGTGTGCTTGTATTGCTACGATTGGCAAAAAACTCTGTGATTTTTTTTTTTCACTTTTACTGGTGAATTTATTGGGGACAGTACTTTATCTAGACCCTGTCAATACTATATTGTGTTCATTCAACAAATAAAATAAATTAGATTCAGGAAACTCAGATAAATCTAGATCAAGGTATAATAATATTTAACTTGTCACAAGAACATAAAACTCAAGGATAGTGTTAAATGAACATGAAGTTTCATTCAGACATGATGTCTAGACATCTCAGTTTGTATTTGTTGTGAACTTCATGCAGCATTCTGCTCTTATTCCTTTAGCTTTCTTGTCTCAGAGTGTTAGTGCAAAGCTTTCTTAGTGTAAAGTGCTCATCGTCTGCATTTTCATGAGCATTAAACTACATTTTAAGCCGTGCTGTCTAAAGAGACAGACAGTATTGTCTACAGACATGTTTTTACTCCTTTGTGTCCACATCACAGAGTAAATCAAAACCCAAAGCAAAGAAATGTTCACAAACTAATCAAGGATTACAACTTTAAGAATATCAATGTGGTTCATTCTATAAAGCAGGAAAATAAACAGAAATATACAAAGAAAAAGTCATTTTACTTGTGAATGTTACTTTGAAACAGTTTCTACAAAAATGAAAAGTATCTGTGTTAAAGTCTCTGTTGGTAGTTAAATGTTGGGATTTTGTTTGAATTTTATTTTGTTGCTTTGTATGAAGTCATTGTCTCTGTAGATGAGTTTCAATGTAAACTGTGTTGAATCTTTCAGTAAGTTTGTAATTCCCAAATGGCTGGAATCTATTTTTATCTTTAACCTATGTTATAAAGCTTTTTATACATCTTTGTGTATATGAAAGAGCAGAGAAGCATTCACTCACTAATTTCTGCATCAGAAAATTATTAACTACACTGATGTTTCTCAACTCATAAAAAATACACTGACAGAAGCAGGAGAAACAATGAGGGGAATCACACAGCAAGGAGGATGATGGGATATTCTTTGATAAAAAGAAAAAAAATGATCGGAGACAGAATGACAGGTAGAAAAAAGGATGAATTTCAAGAGATAAAGTGTAAAGAGAATGAGAAAGAGTGCTGAGATTAAGCACCCTGGGGGTGGTAGAAGTAAAAAATAAGGAGAAAAAACAGAGTTTTTATAGTTATGACGTGTAAGTGATTCAACAGCAGTCAAATTCTGTCACATCACACTGTGTCTTATCTTGTGACACACTTTATTATTTTCTTTTTCGTCCGTGATGATGCAGAAGACGGTCGATCAAAGTTTCTGAACATAACTTAAACTCCTCAACCTCAAAACTCTGTCCCATGTGATCTAACCCAATGAGCTCAAACAAAAACAATCAGTGGATTTCTGGACACCATAACAGTGGTTTGTCCAGAAAACAAGAGAATGACCCTCGACGCATGTTGAATGTTTCTTCATGTTCATCCCAATCCTTTTAAAACTTTTTAACAAACATCTCTTCTGGGGACAGTGCCGGTACTATGATGTCATCTCCTCCCTTTGTTTCTTTTTCCAGATTTGTTTACGTCTTGCTCTCATAATTCACTGACGTTAGCTTTTATAGATGGGCTTTTCCTATTGTCAAAGAAAAAATATGCTCTGACATGTTGGCCTCATGTTTGTATTTGTGTAAGCTATGGCAACTGAAGCTTTGTTGGTTGTGGTAGGCAAAATAAAAACATGTTTGTTGATTTTGTCCTCTGACCTTTTTTTCCCCTCAGATATGAAACAGTTTATTATGTTCTCTAAGACGAAGCTCTGCTCTGAGTAAAACAGAAAAGAACTAATATTTCTATTGAGAATGAACACTACAGATTAGATGGAAGAATATCAGCCTATCTGGAACCATTATCACAGGTTGCTTCTATCAACCTGATGCAAGGAACTAAGACAAACACTTAGCATTGTATTATTCAAATTGTATTCAAATAAGACAAAGAGTGGTTTTATGTAAAATTTATTCTAAACATCACAGGAAATTAGTTTTGGGTGAGTTTATTTCCGAACTGATCAAACATTAATCTCACCACATTTCTGTCCCTGGTGGGTCTCCAGCTGGCAGGAAAACTGATGTTTTAATTAGCTTGAGTTCTGGACTGCTACACTGATTACTCAGTTTGTTCCAGCCATTGAAATATTTATGATATTTCCAGGTCTCATTACAGAATAAGACCGAATAAGAAAAATAACTTGATCAGATTTTTTTGTATGCAGATCCTTCAAATCCACAGAACATGTTGAAAAAAAGCAGCATATTTCGTATATTACCATAGATTCACCTTCACAAATCATCTTTTTAACTGTCTGTTCTTATCTGCCAATAGAGGGCAGCAGCACTACTACTTCATACAAGTATTTATGATAGAGCCCTGACCTAAACCTACAGATGGGACATGATTAAAAACTAAATACATTGTGATGTTTCTTTCATTCATCAGTGCTTTTGTCCATTTGTATGAATGAAATGAATGTTAAAGCAGATTATTTAAGTATTAGTCTTTATATGACAACATTTCTAGCTCTTCAAGGATAACAGTCTTCAAGTGGTACATGAATATTTCTGTTAAAATCAGCTCTTTATGGTCGATTTACCTCAAAACAGTTGAACTTTAAAGAGAAGTTGTTTAATTATAAATTTACAGATTAATGAGCCTCCAAAACCAGAAAAATCTAAGACATTTGAAGTTGTTTTTCTCTTCATTTGTTATTTGTTTTTAACTGTTGCAACAGGAAGAACTGTGGCTAACAACAATGTGGGCTGGAGCATAAATTCTGTCTTCTATTTAAGTGATTTTGCCACAGTTCAGTTGCCACGTTTAACATCTGTTATGTTTTTTTCTTTAATTAAATGGCATGTAAATATTTGGATTAAAAAAGAAGACCAAAGTTAAACACTTATCCAAATCTCAAGATCTGAAAGAGTCATCATGCAGCCTTCCTGTATGTGCTGTCAGTTAAAGAATTTCTCAGATATAAGCTCACAAGCAGAGACTTCCTTTGAATTGATGCGATGGGGATTTGTTCCAAATAAGACATGCCTCAAAACCAAGGTATGATCACAAAGTAGATCGTTAAGTTGATAAATGAGCCATGACAAAAAAAGGAAGAGTGGCTGGGAAATTTGCTAAATTATGCTTACACTGCTACTGTGGGCTCAGAGTCGAGTTTTCCTCCTCTGTGTGGGAAAGTAGTCTAGTTTAGACAGCAGGGAGTGTTTCTGTGCAAGATAAGGGGCGAGTGAAAGTTTGTAGAACTCTCTCACTCTTTTTTGTGACATCAACATCAGAAGAGAAAGACACAAGGGGAGAGACAGAAAGAGAGCGGGTTTTGGGGGAAACCTAAATACAAATCTGCTTGCCTCATTCGAGGCGCTCACCACCTCCAGATGTACCGCTCTGCGCTGCGCCTCTGCTCTCCGAAAACTTTTTTTTTCCTGATTTCACTCATCTGCAGCGCTGGTAGCGGAGGGATGTTCTCTGATAGGAAGTTACACCCCAGCAGAGCATTTTCACCTTGTGAAGTGTAAAGAAGTTTGCTTGATATCTTATCGGAGAGTTTGTGAATGGGGAGCGTTTGAGGAGACTTTTACTTAGTGACACGCGGTTTCTGTTGAAAGAACTTTTCTTTTCTCTCGTGTCACAACAAAATCCTAACTTAATCATTTGTCTTCAATGGCAAGAAGGTCTTTAAAGGAGACTCTTGGTGATCGAGTCACTCTTGATAAAGTTTAGAAAACTTGTGCAACAGCGAATAAATTTCAGGCTTTCATTCTACCACAGTCGAGCATCCTCCTGTAACCCAATAAGGATCCTAAATTCCACATTATTTTCACTCCGTGGATTTTAAATCAAATTGGATTGGAAATCATTTCAGTGGATATCATGCTTCCAGTCGAACAGGGGAAGTGCACCGGACTTTACCGGATTTGGGTTCTGCTTTACGCTTTACTGCTGTGCGCAGCGTTGGTGGATGGATGCCCTCACAAGTGTAGCTGCTCCGGGTCGCATGTGGACTGCCAGGGTCTCGGTCTGAAGACTGTACCCAAAGGAATACCGAGGAATGCTGAGCGCCTGTAAGTGGGACTACATTACAGTTTAAATTAGTATGTGCTCGTATAATTTGTCTGATCAGACACCACGCAACTCTCTGCAAACTTTAGTTGTTTCTTTGAAATTTGGGCTAAATCTGTTAAACTCCGCATTACATTCTGCATTCATCTCTTTAATGAGTAATTAATGGTTAATATAATAAAAATAGCACATCAAACTGCTTTTAATCCTGGTTTGAAAACAAAAAGCTTGAATTTCACCTGTATCCTTCAAAGTTTATAAAAACATTTAATCATTTTGGTTTAGCTTGCAGTCTAATGATTGGAACTTGTTTTGCTACTAATAAAACTGAACACTTATCAGTTCCTATCAGCAAATTGTACAACTTTTGTTTCAAAGGTTAATTGGATTGAAGTTATAAAATGAGACAAAAACTTCACTGTATTAAGTAAATTTTGACTTTTAGTCACATAATGTTGATAATTACAAAAATTATAATCCTGATTACAGATAGAATCCAGAGCACTTAAGAAGTAAAGTGGGGAAGTTACCCTTCAATAATACTGCAACTTTATGTTACTATATGATAAGAAAAACCTGTGGTGACCCAAATGAAAAGGCTTTTAAAACAATTTAAACATAGCTTTTATGTAAGTACACTACACTGATTTTGCGAAAAAATGATTTGGGTTTACCAGGATTTACAAAGTTTCATTTAGTTTTAACTTCTCCTTAAAGTAGGTTTGATCAGTAATTTGTCTAAATTCATCCTGAGAAAACATTTGTGCAACTAAAAGATTACTTTCAGTGCTTTTTAGTAAACCTGGTGACAGTTATGTTAAAATGATATTCATTCCTCAGGCAGAGACAGATCTCTGACAGATGCTGCTGCCACCTCCCGCCTGATCTTGACACGTATACACCAGTGCAGCCACACACATGCACGTACAATCACACATACCTTTGCAGTTAAGGTATGGAAGTGATTATGCGTGATAACAGAGCAGCCAAAAGCCCTGCGGGGGATCAACAACAGACCTAACTCTGAGACAACAAACTCAATCAGTAGACTGCAGAGGAAAGTGGGGGGCAGTGTTTGTGCATGTGTGTGTGAATAAAAAAGGTGCTAGTAGTTATGAATATATGATTAACATATGTGGGTATACTTTTACTTTTTGGGGGGTTATTTTTATTCATGTATTCTTGGGTTTCTATTTGTTTATCCTGACTGTTGTGATTGTTTTTCTTTTGCTCATATCGGTGAGTGTTAAAAATTAACCCCATACCTTCCCAGTTCCATAGAGCTGCTGTGACCTTCTAGGACCTGTTGCCTTTCACACAGCAATCCCCTGAAGACATTTACACCCCAGTTAAATAAATAATTAAGTCTGTTTCTGATGGGGAGGTGGGATAAGGTGTTCCTCTGCCTTTCGCTGGGTTCCCTGGGGTAGAATATTTGAGGTAGCAGTCTCCCTTCCCCCCATCCACTCCAGAAACTGTGTTTATGTTTCCCTGATTTATCCAGGTCACTATTTTAGATGTGACTTCGACCAAGAATTGCTCTTTTCCTCCCTCGTTCTTCTCCCTACTGCTGGCCTTCATCTTTATTTCCCTCTGCAGATATATTTTAGGGAGTCTGAGATGGGAAGCATTAAAATGGATTAGATTTCAGCTGTAAAGGTTAGGGCAGATGGGAAACTTTTTAAAGAGACTAGCTTTTTTGTCCCTGGTATGTATTTGGATTCACTATGAGATACAATCATGAGATTGGGGACATTACATAGTAACAAAGTTGGGATTTTGTAAAAGCTTGAGAAATTCTTACACGTGAAAGATGGTCAAATGTAAGAAAAGATGAACAGGAAGTAACAAAGTCTTTATGTGGCACAGTAACATAATAAACTTTTCCTCATATTTGTTTTGGTGATAGTGATGGTGCAGGTTGCTTCAATGTGTTGGTGGAAAATTTGCCATGTAGTTTCTCCTAAAAGCCATTCCTTAAGAAATCAGGTGACTCTCATTAATAAATATGTTCCTGCACCTTGTCATGACATAAATGTTTTATTATAGTATCATTAGATGTAATACTTACTTGTAAGGGAATAACAAATCCATGCCAGTAATTGAATGTGTAAAACCACATAACAGGATCAATGGATTACATCAATGATGCAGTTAAGCATTCAGTATATTAATTCAGTTAAGTGTAAATTACAATTTTGCAGGTTCAAATAACAAACAAGGATCGTACTAAAAAATAAATAAATGTCAATTAATTCTTCATTTTTCTCTGCTATCATGAGATATAATCTGGGGGCCTAAAATATCAACGTTTTGGCTTCACGTTTAAAGTTTTGTAGACAACCGGTCCACCGAATTGAATTACTACTTTTTGTTTAATCTTGTTGTAAAAGGACAAATGGACCAACAGCAATGATCCTTCTTGTGTGGACTTTGTGTCTCAGGAACTAATTCAGCATCATAATGGAAGAAGGACATGCTGTCATGATGAAATATTTCAGATTGTCCATAGATTTGTAATACATGGCAAAGTTTGCTGACTTACAGCTTTGCAGAAATAATGACATACAAATAAATTCATTGAGAAGTGGCCATTAGTAGTCTCACCACTCCAGAACTCTGGGAAACAAAACCAGAAGACTTTATGAAACAGGGCTCTCACCTTATCTCGAGCATTTTTTTTTCTTACTTACAGCTGCTACATCTCTAGTGTCTTTTATCTGACTTTAAATGTAGTGAATGAAATGAATTCAGACGGATCGTGTGAAGGTTACTGAAAACAAATGTAGAAAATCACTGTTAAGTGTAGTAGAAGCACATGACGCAGGTTGAGGGAAATTGGGTCTGACAAAAAGAAAAGTACTCAAATTCATGAGAAAGAACTTCAAGATACATTAGTCTGAAAAGTCATAAATAAACTTTTTAAATAAAAAAGATCATACCCACATAGGAAATCAGTCCAGACAGAAAATGTCTGGCACTGGAAGCTACGAAAACCATCAGCATGGTTCTTTGAATGCTAGGGTTTCTCCCTACTTACCCTACTTCTTCCATCCAGGAAATAACTTTGAATTTGGTTCACTCAGCTTCAAATACTAGTAAAGGGGTGAGTAACAGTCCACCTGTCATGAGTACAGAGTCAGTCTTCCTAAAAGCCAGTTTTTCCTCACTATTATAAACAAAGCATTTGGAAAGGTTAATGAGAGAAAAACAGTAGTGACCTCGACTGTTCACTCAAACATGCATTCGAACTCACTCACAGCCCCACAGATTACCTCAGGCCAGTCAATTCTGTAATGTCCTCCTTGGGAAGCCACTTGAGACCTCATTTGCATCTAATTTGAGTGAAGCATTTTTTGGGGAGGCTTAACAGGCTTAATGGGGTTTGGTGGATAAAATGAATTAGGAAAGGGGGAAGGCTTTTCTCTCCTGGGCTCGCTTCACACCTGCCCAACAGGGACCACATAAACATATACACAAAACTGAACACACACCCTGGAGTGTTGATTTTTTTCAGAGCTGCAAATTGCAAACTGTTGTCTAATAGCTGTGAAATGTCAGGGAATTGAATGCTGTAAACCCTGGAGGGAACTTTCAATTGGCTGAGCTGCAGTCAGGAAACTTTTGCTCCAAACTACATTTGTGTAAATGTGCATGTGTACTTTATGTCAGCATGTTTTAAATTCTATTTTTATACTGCCTGTGAATTTGAGTGTCTTAATATACACTGTATGTGAAACTGAGTAAGTGTGGGTTTGTAGCTGAATGGGCTCTCTGCTGAAAATGGGCAGAGTGCCTGAGTGAAGTTTAAAAAACTAATTTTGATTTTAACTGCCTATTTTTCTGTTCCCTCTCTAATAGCTTTTTAAGGAACTTCTGGCAAGTTTTTCACAAGCAACACCTTCTCTGCTTTCTCCAGCCTTACCTAACCTTTACTTTCTGTCATTTTACTTCCTTTTTTTGACTCTTCATCTTTATCCAGACTTTATTCCTCTTTCCTTAGATCTTCCTTTCTTTTCTTTTTTCCTCTGAAGTCTCTGTTTTTGTAACTTTTGGCTCATTCTGCCATCGTCTCTTCCTCCACTACTTCTTCCTCCCTTCTTTGCACCACTTTCCCTGACCTCCATCACCCCTCCAATACACACATACTCACACACCCTTAGTTTGCCAGCAACATCTCTCCAGTTGAGTTTTCACAGCCCCCATTTCCCCTCTGCGTGCCAACCTACCACCGAGCCCATAACAGAAGAATCCTGCTGCTGTGTGTATGTGTGTGTTTCTGTGTGACACAAAAGTTCCAACCATTGCTCCTGGCTCTTATCAAAGCTTGAATTTGATTGGTCAATTGATGCTGTAACCACCACACCCTCAGCCTGTAGATGGCATTTCATGGTGGGACTGGAATTTGTGTTCATCTGAATGATCTTTGCATACTTTGGCAGATCAGTGGTTGCGTTGAAACAATTTGTTCCCTAAATTTAGCTAGATTTGATTAAATTAAGAACAATCTGTGGTGACTGAAATACTGTTGTAATCCAGACTACATTTCTAGTTTTTTTCCAGCTGTCTAAACATGTATCTGACATTATTACAGATAATATTGAGGCAAATCTAGAACACATTTGAATAGTTTTAATAAATATTGTAAATTTATATAGGTAAATCAAATGCCTATTTATGTTTTTCATGAAACAAATAGCTGTTGAATAATAACATCATTCAATTAGAAGCTTTTTTAACTGTTATCATGGATATAATGGTGATGTAATACATCATGTACAGTGTTATTGCTAAAACAGACACATCTAAATTTATAAGTAAAAACCCACAATGAGCTTGCTTTTCTCAAACAGCCTCTTAGTGTCATGCCTATCATCCATGACCATCTTGTGGTATCCATTTTGTCCTGTTCCAACTGGTTGATTCAGTTATTGTAAACCAGATGGCACAAATAAGGGTAACCAACATTCAGGCTCCAGTTTTAGGTCACTGGCTGATATTCTTCTCCCAAAGTTTCTCCAGCATGTGGGTAGTTGACCTTTCTATATAATGGCTTTTAGCCTGCCAAAGAAGCAGCCAGCTGGCACTGATAGTGGGCGCTGCCCTTCTGGGAAAAGAAGCAAGCTGAATGTTACATTAAAACACAAGACCAGATACTTTTTCATGTACTAAGTACACAAATAAAACACATGCACACAAACAGGGAACGCGGCCCACATGCTCACATTAAAAGTCAAGTGCATGCACAGTCTACAGCCAAATAAATAAACAACTAAAACTTACATTGCACTGATAATACTCTTTATGAGTGCCAAACCCCAAATCAAGCTAAATTTCAACTCCTGACTGAAAATGTAATTTTATTTAAGTGTATTGAGCTTTATCATTTATCTAGACCATCTAGAACATTTTCTGGAGAATATATTGGGAAAAAAATACACACACCTAATATGCACTTTTATTGAAACCACAAGAAAAGTTGCGCTGGCTGCTGTGTCTAGGGATGTGAACAGTTTGAGCATTTATTTCACAGTTTGCCTTTGTTACCTCTTCAAAGAAAGTTTTGCTAACCTTGGGGTCAGTTTCACATCTGTTTGATTAACTGCTGCTTTGGACTGTTTGCTTTTTCTTAGCAATGCTTCTGTGTTACAAGACCGCAGTGATTAATTTGCTGTGAATAGTGATACTGTTGCAAAAAGGACTCATAATTTGATAATGACTTTGGAAAAAGGCAGGTTGTATTAGACTATAATATGCTTTTAAATTTCTAACAAATCTTTGATGTCTTAAAGACCAGCCAAACATCCACAGTGTCAAAATAATAAAAGAAAAAGCTACAAAGACAAGAGTTCAAAGACACACGTTCACACACATCCAGAATACTCAAACATATTCCAGGTTCAAATTCATGCAAATGAAGAACATGGAAAAAAATAAACTGCAGTTCAGCACATGCGGTCCACACTTATAATCAGGCAAGCACAGGAGCACAGCTCACTCTAATGCTTTCAATGGATTAAACATGCAATTGGCTGTAGATGGAAACTTTGACGTATAATGAGAAAAAGAGTCAGTTTCACACAGAAACAAGCCAGAGTCACGAATGACCTTCTGTGACTCCACAGAGACAGAAGACTTCAGACTGGAGGACTTGAGATTCTATGTCACATCAGAGCACACACACATATGTTTGTGTGGTAGTTTTTTTTATTTAAGCTTGAGGTCATTTGATGTTAACAAACTATGTCACTGTTTTGTTTGGCCACTGTCACCAAAGCAACACATGAAATCCCTGCAGCAGGGACTTCTTTTTGTCAGTGTATGTACTTCCCTACACCTGTGTTCATTCACGTTTGTGTTTATTTATTTCTGGGTTGTGGTTGTGCAGGCAGCACAAGAGTGTGACCTGTAATTTTCTTCTTTTTTTTTAGGTAAGCTCAGTTTGACAGAGTATTTATGTTGAGCTAGAAGCTTTGAGAAAAGCTGGTCAGTGGACTGTGCATCTGTTTGCATTCATCTGTGTATAGCTCCATCTTTCTGTCATTTATGTTTGATTTTTATTTTCAAAATTCTCTTTTTCCTCTCATTCATCCTAATCTCTTTCATCCTCCTTTGCCGTCGTGTACTTCCTTGAATGCCTTGTTTAATTATGAAGTAAAATACTTTCTGCACTTACAAAACAGCAGCAAGCATTGTTCATGTCAACAAGCCTCTCTGCTGCTCAATTTCCCCTTAATCAACAGTCCATTCTATTCACTTACTGTACAATAAAACTAGACAAAAGAAATGCAGTCCCATAAAATCCAGCAGAAAAGAACTAACTAAACACAACAGCCACTTTGGCTTGTAAGCCAATATAAAAAGATGCAGGTGTCTTCCTGATGTGGTTAAGTTTAACAGCAGTACCCATGAATACATTCTCTAAGTGGCAATAATGTTGAGTTTGAGAGAAAAGTAAATACATTTTGAAAGAAAACAAACCAACTGATGATAGCTCACAATAGGAAGATGCACTTTAAAGCTTTCACCACAACCCAACAGGACGGGAATCAGTCCTGCAAAAGCTGCAATAAGAAAGGACAGGACAGACACATGAATAGGAGTCATACACAGATCAATACTCCTTTCAAATGTGTGTTTGTGTATGTGTGAAATAATATTTAGGCATAAACCTGAAGCAAACTGATAGTGATTCACAGCTACTCAGCAGATGAGTCACATTGGACTGATTGTGCATCATTCTGACAGAATTCACATTTATGGAATGAAAGTGAGTGTCCTTCAGTCTGCTTAAAGAAGAAATGCTTTACAGTCTAATAGCTTCTTTATGTACACTCTCAGTTTTCTCCTTTTTATGTCCCCTTTCACCTTTACTGTCTAAGCATTCTGTATATAGTCAAGGTCAAAAACCTGTCTGAAGATGATATGTTTGTTTAGAGAAAGGTTTTTACAAACGGTTTTACATACACGATGAGTATCATTAGTTTGTGCAAAATATTAAATGTTACAATGTTTTAAAGTAGCACACAGCCTACATGTTCAAGCACTGAACTGCTAAAGTTGTACCTAATTCATTACAGAAGCTAAATATTTGTTGTCCAGTTGGATGGAGTTTGATGAGATACAATGTGCTATAATTTAATTGGCAATATAATTATTACCAACATGAAATTCAATCAGCTTTTTTGTCTTTGAATGTGCAATCAGTCACATAGTTTATACAAAGACTGTAGTTATACATGTTAGAGAAAGAAAGATGAGAATCATGTTTGATTTGTCTGAATTATGTTTCATTCAGAAAGTCCTTTCCAATTTCCCTTCTGCAGGAAAAGTGAAGGGGGTAAAAGGAGGAACAAGAATCTCCTGATGAAAGGGCTGGAGATAAATAGAATATAAAGATATTATACAATCTGACCCAATTCAAAAGTAATTTGAGAAAACGTCAAGAATAGAAATTCTCTGTTCTCCATTTCTCATTTTTTTAGAACTTGAAAGAAAAGTTTTTTAAACACACTTTTTAAAGAGAACATTATCTGTATGGCATAGCATTTTTTTGTGTATGTGCTTAAAATGCATTGAAAAACCCTCAGTGATGATTGTTGAGCATCTCTGAAAGATGATCCATAACAAGAAGAAGTTGAACTATTTTCATCAGCATGGTAACCAACAGTAAATGGTTGCACTGAAGATCCAGTGCTTTAACTTCATCCTTCATCATAAAAGTTTTAACCTCAGCCTCATTGGTTTGGCTGTAATCCACCTTCTTCTTTGGACATTCCAATGTATTGTCATGCATCTTCAGCACCCAAGTTACAATGACTGTGATAAAAGGATTTGACTGAATGCTGCCAAAACCATATTGAAACATTTGAAGTAAATGAATTTTAGCAGCGTTGTAGAAGCTAACTCAACACCCAGTGGTGGACACACACATTGTGGAACTTAAAGGAAAAGGAAGACGGCTATTAGGATTCCTTGC
The DNA here is from genome assembly GCA_006937955.1 of Pachypanchax playfairii. NCBI lineage: Eukaryota > Metazoa > Chordata > Actinopteri > Cyprinodontiformes > Aplocheilidae > Pachypanchax > Pachypanchax playfairii. Next base: position 6,870,937 of record SSNP01000008.1, read on the forward strand.
GTAACTGGGAGATTTAGAGAGAAATTGAGCATACCTATCGACTAGAAAGACAAATGGAGAGCAAGAAAGAAGTAATGAAAAAGTGAAGCATTGCACGAGCTTTGTGGAAAATAACATGAGATTAGGAGAGGAAGTGAATGCATTTGGAAACCAAGCATTGGATGGTGAACAACAAAGGATGACGGGAAGATAAAGAAATGAGGGAGAGAAAGATGTGGATGTAATGCCCACTGAAGAGAGAAAAAGTTGAAAGAGGAAATTTGGCAGTGTCAGACTGATAAAGCAGAAAGAGGAAACTGCAGTTCTTTGTCAGGCTTTTGTGCCAGATAGAGAAAACAGGACAAAGGTCATAAAAACAAAATAACAAGACAAACTGAAAGTTGGGGTCAAGGTGTGAAAAAAAGCCAGAAGTGACATACCAGTAACTCAGCATGTCAAACACTTAAATCCATGTTTATTGGTAGAATTTCATGGTTTACCAGATGTGCTGATAACTTTTCCTTGTACTGAGCTCTCATGAATCACTCGATCTGTCATTTGCTTAACATTTTCTTTATAGTTATTTTTCATTTTTCTTGTTGTTTTACTCAGAAGTTTGACCAACCAGTAAAAATGTGCCGTGAGCTAGTTATCTGTGGGTGTTTTATGTGTTTAAAGTCATACAGGTTTGGGTTACTGTGTGTGTGTTTGTGCATTCCTTGATTATCTGGTATTTATAATATTTTCTTATTCACTTTCCCCTCACCCTTCCTTTCCACTGAACGCGTAACAGAAGTGTTCCTTAGTAAAGCCTAATATGCAGTTGATAGCCGTCATTAAAGTCAGTGGGACTGTTTCTACTGGGCGCAAAGCAACCCAAATCGGATGCGTCTCAGAAGTATCATGTCACACTCTTTATTGCTGTTCTATTTTTTTACGCACTACGCTTCTAAAACACATCAAGCTCAGCAGGTTGGTTTGAACCAGACAGGTATTCGTGAAAAGTAGAATACCTGGAAGTTTCAAAATAAAGGACACAGGCAGATTTTAATTTGCAAGACAAGGGAAAAATACAGTACCTATGAGTACAAATCCACAGGTGATGTGAAAAGAAGCCAAATACCTTCTGGATACATGTTGTTGTCTTTCTCCCTGCTTGTTGTTGTGTATACTGACGAAATCACATCTCCCAGGACCGGCTGGATGGAATGCTTTACTTGAGTGATACACGTCTGAAACGCCTCTGGTGAGAAGGGACGCGCAGCTGATTTAGTGAGCAAAACGCTACGCATTACTAATGCATCCAATGTAAATGAGGGGTCACAAATACACATATGCTGTCCTTATCTCTACTTGTAATGGAAACACTGACTGCCACCTGGTCAGTTGAATTGGAAGCTAAGTTAAGCTTAATTGTTTTGCGAGGTGGAAACCCGAGAATTAACAGTCCAGGTGTGTGGAAGTAGCTGCTTCACCAGGTTTTATGGTTGAACAGCTCAGTAGTTCTACTGCAAACTACCGTTGTTTCTTTTTAACGACATTGTTTCAAAGTTTAATTTAAACTTTCTCTTTAAAACAACAACAAAAATAAAACCTTTTTGAAAATTTCCTCCTGAGTTAAACACCAAAATATCTGGTTGACTCTAGGAACACAGATACAAGTACCATTGTGATCCACCTGGAAATGTGTACTCACTGTTTGTTTGACTACAAAGCCATCTCCTTGGTGAGCACAGGCGTTTACAATGTTAACAAGAGAATGATGAAGATAAGGATGAAGAGATTAAAAATGGCACGAGAAAAAAGGGGATAAAGGAAAAAATGTAGCCAATTGTAAAAGAATGAAAGAGTGAAATAGTGAACTAAAAGGAGAGAGATTAGAGGCAGAGAGAAAAACACATGAAGGTGTAGAAAAAGTGTTTGGTCAACTGTAAAACACTGAATGATAAGACAGAATGAAAGAGGTAAAAAGGGAGATATTATAGATAAATATACAAAGTGGAGAGGGAGCCTGGGAACAGAAGGTGAAACAGGCTGATGGACTGACATCAGAGAGCAACGACTGGGGAAAGATTTAAGATAGATGAAAACAAAATAAAAGACAGAAAATGGGAGGAAATTGTGTCCCAATATAAAAAAAAGAGTGGTGGCATATCAGAGGGGTATTTCAGTGAGGAAAGCATGGACTGAGGTGTAGAAGTAGGGAAGTTTTCAGATTAAATGTTGTCCCAAAGCCACTCAGAAATAAGTGGAGACCTGGGATTACATGTCAACACTGCTTCCATCAAGTTATGTCATGAATTCAGCTCTGTCGTCCAACATTGAATGAAAAATCAATACTGTAACACATTTTTCTCTAAGCTCACGAAGGCTTTTCTGTGATTTGCTAGTGGTTCCCTTTCACACACTGCAGATAACTAACAGCATCTGTTTGGCTTGATGGCAGAGCAGCTCACTACAAAAATATATCAGAATCCATCTGAATGGATACGATTTAAAATGAATTCTATTCCTAGAGTTTTCATTCATGTTTGTCATCCTTCCAAAAAAGATTGGATCAAGAAATTATATTGATGTATGAATGTAAAATCATTAAAGGCAAAGCTTGATTTTTTTCTACTCTTTTGCTTTCCTCAAATCAGTTCCTTTAAGACACAGTGACCAAATACTCCTACAAGAAAGATTTTGAGCCAGTAGTTTCCCAAAAGAAACTGAACTGAAGGACACCTCTTCTTACAGAACATATTATCACCTAAGCTATTACTATAGGGCATCTGTTAGTGCTGCTTTGATGTTCTACCTTTTCCACTGACATAAAAACATTCATTCTAGTGGTCTCATTTTTTCCTCCTTTACATGTCAAGTATCTTTAAATATAAATCCTATTTGAAAGAGATTGTATTCTGCTTGTCATTTAGACCAACTTTCTTTAGTATCTTTGCTTCACTGTGTGGAAATCATCAGTCAAGAAGGTCGTTTATGTAACCTTTTGTTGTATAAGATACGAGACTGGAACCATTTTTTACCCTGAAACTCTTTCAAGGACACCCTGGTGGGCCATGGACCCCAATCTGGGTTTGAGAGAAGCACTGGGCTGGCCTACAGCAGCCCTCCCAGTCTCAGACCATGGTATGGCTCCTATTAGCAGTGCTTGCCATGGGAGTATGGAAAGACCTTTTGAAACCTAATATGGTCTTAAATCAGATTTATAAATGTTTAGGTGTATTATGAAAAACACACAAGCTGACTGCCTTGACGAACCCAGACTCTTTTTATGTGTGTCTGAAAGTGAATGAAGCAGATTTATGTGTGTGTGTGTGTGTGTGTGTGTGTGTGTGTGTGTGTGTGTGTGTGTGTGTGTGTGTGTGAAATAAGAGGAAACATGGTGGGTTGTTATTCATCGCCTCACTCTGCGTGTATGTTGTTTTTTTTTGTTTTTTTTTGTGTTACCCTAATTCCTTCTGTGGGACAGCGTTTCAATAAACATTATACTTATTTAAAGAGAACCAGTCTATATACACACACGCAGGGTGTGTATATAGACTGGTTCTCTTTAAATAAAATAAAGTGTGTTATAAATAATAACACACGCAGGGTGTCAGTTCATATTTTATTACATATACATTGTACACCCATAGTTAAAACAGATTGAATGACTGCCAGGAAACAATAAGTTTTAAACTGTGATGATGGAAACAAAGTTTTCACTTTGCACATTTGACTCAACAGGTACAACGTTCCTGGTGCATGCACAGTAGGAGTGTTTGTATATTTTGGTTTTTGTTTCTTTCTGTTTGGATGTATGTGTGCTTGTGAATGTGTGTGGCCTCAGATGCTGTAGGGCATTCTCACGCTCTGTCTTACTGCCACACTGACATGTTGGGGGGTGCGAGAAGGCAAAGAAATGGAGACTAACACAGATGCAATCAGTGTGTATACACAGATATACATATACTTTTTAGATGGGTATTTGTTAAACCGTATGTTTTATTACATTTTTATTTGAACAACTCAGAATCCAATTATGATTTGATTGATTTTGATAATGAGCAGACTTAATACTGCAATTACTTTAAATATAATTGGTAATCTTTGTTTTTCTCTCCACAGGGATTTGAACAGAAACAACATCACTAGAATCACTAAAGTGGATTTTTCTGGCCTCAAGAACCTCAGGATTCTGTAAGTTTATTTCTTACTCTATGTACATTTTTTATGAGACTATATATAGGGTTTAGGTTTTACAAACAATTTACAATGTCCACTTCACATTTTAATGTGAAGTTTCCATTAGTACGACTTAAAAACTATTAATTACCTCCACCATGAGATTTTGGGGGTGATCCGGATCACCGTTTGGATCCAGGAACTTTTTAAATGGTTCTTCAGAGCTGTTTTTAACATATCTGCATGTAACTCAATAAATGATCTGGGTGCTTGGTAAAAAAATACAGGGTGAGTTCACAGTAGGTTCTAGATGATACCAAGGCACCCATTAACAAAAAACAAAACAAAAAACTGTCATGCTGAAGCAATTATGTCAATGCTTTAATTATCTAATGGAGCTGAGTGTTCATATAGGGAAAACCAGTTTCTATAAAATGAAGTCTACCATTTTAATGAGACCTTTTAAGAGAGAATGTGGATTTCCTATCTGAGCAGTAATTTTCAACAAATAATAGTTATTAATAAAATTAGGTAATGGAGTAATGGTGGAGTAACATACCTACAACAAGCAAGAGGACAACACAAGACAAAATAACATGGTTCAGAACTGGTTACAGCATGATGACATGGAATTTTTGGACACTTGCTTTCAAGTTTTTGATCATTATAGATATAAATCAGGAAAAATCATCTTTTAAAAGTGTTAATATCTTATAGTACAAATATCCTTGTTCTATCCTGGTGCATTTTCAGCCAGCATTGGTTTCATGTATATTCCCACTACCCAGACATAGACATCTGTTTAAATGTTTTTTGAAGACTGAAAATGATATGAAATGACAGAGCTAAACTGAACAGGGTTTCACTTGAAGGCAAAAACACTTTTTTGCTGATTGCAAATTTAAAAATATTGTGTTTGCATTCAACCAAGTACACAAACATAAAAAATACAGAGTCTGAAATAATGACACACAAATGCTTTTGGGCAAAAATTAACCAGCATTAGTGTCTAGATGCTTTTTTACATGAGGCATTGTCTATTAATACCCCATTACAAAAATAAAATAAAAGTAAACAAAAAACTGTGTTTTTGTGGCAAATACATGTGCATAGATTTTTTTCCCTGATAAGTTCAAACATATTTATGTTTTTCTTTGTTTTTTTTATCCAAATGTCTAAACTTCAGCAGACCCCCCCCAAAAAAAAAAAACTAAAAAACAAAAACAAAAAACAATAAACAAATAAAAACACCGAAACAAAATCCACCCAAAGAAAAATTGTATACATAAAAATGTAATGGTACACAGTACAAGACACCTCAGTAATGTCATAAGTGATTGGTGGAAAAATGCCTGGTAGGTTCTTTTTTTAATTTCATTATTGTAATTTATTTTGGGTGCTGAGTCAAAGGTGCATCTTAGACACTGATCATTTAAATGACTTCACCCAGTAGAGTGTGACACCTTATCTCCTCTTGGCTGTCCTAATTGACTTCACAGGCTTTCACTGTTTTGCCTCAAGTCTGTAAAATGTGTGTGTGTGTGTGTGTTTGTTCATGTGTGTATGAGGGTTTAAATGACTATAATCATTGCTGGCTGCATGCAGCCTCCCTCCTCTCAGTTTTAACCAAAGTTGCAGATAAAAATACACTACAGACTGAAAGTACACTGAAGACTAGGAATGTGTTCCTTCAGATGTGTCTTTCTGTACATTTTGTCTTGTAGTTTCAGTTAAGGGAGGTTGTACAATGAACAGCTTTAGTGATTTTATTCAGTTCATTAGAAGTGACTAAAAAGACCAAGGAAAGTAGGCTGTGTGTGTGTTTGCATGTGATGGTTGAGCAGCTTGTTTCATGTGGTTGGTGATAAACTGCTGTGACATTTACCCGCTCCAAATCTCTCAAAAGAAATTGAGAGAAGATGGTTTGGGAAAGAAGAGATAGTCTGAGAAAGCTGAAACACACATGCAAACACACATAAACATAGCGCACGTTCACTTCCATTTTTATCAAGGAGTGAACAAAAGCAACATGTTAGCTTTTAGTCTTATCTTTAGTCAAATAGGCATGACTGTTATTCACCAGACCACGGTTTCTCTCTCACACACAAACATACAAGTTCAGTTTTAGGATTCAGGGTCATTTTAGCTACACACACCTCCCATGGGAAAAAATTCCTCATACTCTTCACACTTAACATTCTTCCCATAGGTTAAGAAAATAAAATAAAAACATAGTCGTTTTTAAATGCTATATTTACGTACAAGGTAGTAATTACTGATAATTCATCCTGGAGAAATACTTACATGTTATCAAACTTCTGTTAAAAACATCTAAACAACAGAATGATGTGGTTGTACATTAACATGCACAGTGATTACAGAGTACAAAAATAAAAACATGTTAATTGGGCAGATTTGTTGGTACTTTAAATCCCCCAACTCTATATCTGACCTCAATAAAGTACCATTCAGACCACAATCTGTAATTTGGCAAAGCATTTAACATCACTTTGTGTTTGACCAGTAACATGCAATTGTGTCTGAATATTCTTTATTCACTGCAAATTCAGCTTGCCTCTGCAGGCACAAGACTTAGCGTAACATCTTTGGCAGTCACACTTTGCAAGATTTGCTCCAGACTGTAGCAAAATTGAGTAATTCTAAACAAATTCAGACATAGGTGAAAACTTGAGCTTGATGCTGAATCGCTGGCCGCAAAGTTGATTGGATCTCACCAATTGTGAGTAAACTTCAAGTGGAGTTAATATCCCCCGTTTGCTAAAAGGTAAATGAATGTGGTCTCAGCCATTGAGTGTAAACGCAGTGAGAATTTAATACATCCTGATGTTTTTTCTTGTTTTCTTTCGGGATTAAGTTATCACACTTTGCTTAAAAGATTACATCATCGTGGTTTTTTTTATAATGGTTGACCGACAAAGTTATTAGACTCACCCGTCTCCAAACAGATGAACTCTAAACATGTTTGTGCTCTTTTCTCCCTCTCTCTGTGGATGACTAATGCCTGATCACGAACAATGTGAAAACAATACCTCATCAACGCAGCACGCCAACATCGACTCCCTGCACCATGTGTTTGGCTTAACATCTCTTGGCCTTCTATTCTTCATTCAGTAAATCAATATTTGGTTGATCACTCATTTGGACAAATAAACTTTGGGATTTATTCAAAGTAATGTCTTGATTCAATTTTCTTTGGCTTTTCTAAAACATAACAGAAAAAACACTACAGAGAAAGTACAGCTACGCTAAAATAAACAGGTTAGATTCATCATTGCTGCACAGTAAATTGTGATTAATGGTAGATTGTTGCAGTAGTTATATATTACATATTTATATCAAAATGTGGACAACTAACACAACTGGAGGTTCAAGCTGGATAAAAACCATCGGCCTCTAGTGGCTGGATGTTTTAAAGTCCCACCCCCTCCATGATTGCAACATTTTCTTGGATAAAAAAAAGAAAATACTATTCTGTATTTTCTGTTAAAGCAGCAATCTGGAGTTTTCCTCTTTTCAGGAGTTATGTATGATTTGTTGAAATAAAAGTGATAGTCTGACCCAGTTTTGTAATATAATGTATAAATCTGCCCCCCCTCCTGCAGAGGCACATTCAGTTTTAACTGAGTGCTACCCAGCATTAGCCAATAGCATTCTAAGTCCACATAGTACACCTGTCAATCAACCAAACGTGCACGCGCACGCATCTTCAAGAACTACGAACAGCCGATGTTTACAAGATTTTTATAATGCTGCAAAGACACGTGAAACCAAAACAATTAAAACAGATAAATAAACTTATGAATTGTATAAATGTAACTTACCCATGAAGTGTCCATCGTACCACAGGTGGCATGCGTGCACGTATGACAGCCGATGCTTTGCTATCATTGCTAACTGTATTACAGACACAGAGGGGCGGGACTTAAAGGCGCAACACATTGTTTTCACCTCAGTGTCGCCCTCTGAGAAAAAAAACTCCGGATTGCAGCTTTAAAGCAAAATTTGAGATGTAACATCATTTTTTCCTTTTTTTAATTTGCTGAGTTAGGCAAACAATAATAATAATAAAAAAAATCAAAACAAACCACTGAAAGCTTTAGAAAGAACTCAAACATTATGAACAACATTGCTTTATCTTATTTAGGGACAGAGGCATTTGTGGGGATCTTCCTTTATATATATATATAAAAAAAATCTCTCCCAAAAGATTTTCTAAGCAGAAAATCAGGAGCCAAGCCTGGTGAAACATTCAACGGATGTGTGTGTGTGTGTGTGTGTGTGTGTATGTGTGTGTGTTAACCTGAATATTGACTACATTTGCTTCACGACTAAACTTTCCTTTGAAAGCATATAGTTACATATTTACATCTTAAACCAGTCTCCGTCTCTTTTGATGAAACTTCTCAGTATCTTGTTTTATTTATTTATCTGTCTTTAGTTTCAGATCTCTCCCACTCAGACAATGTCTCTGTAACATCGTCTGCATCTTTGTTGCATCATTATCTTTATTCTTTTTTTTTTTCCAATTTTCTCTTCCTGACTCATATCAGCATGTTTTTCCATGTCTACCCTCTCCTTTTCTCCCTCTCAGGAGATGTCATCTTTAACATCATAAGATGCAAATTTCTGTTGAGATGTTCTGTCTCTCATTTCTTTGAGCCATCTGGAAAATCTTAGTTTGCCTCTAAAACACGACAACACACACTGAACAGGGAAGGGCATAGAGACAAATATGAGTTATTTTGGGAGAACCACATGAAAGGCTGAAGAAAAAATGGAGAAAATATCCACTAAAGAATGGATTGTTAATTATTTGTTTTGGCTTACGAGATTGTAACATTTGTTATATGCTGACTGTCATCAACTTTTCAGCTTTTGTTTTAATGCCAGATTAATTTGTTCGGTGCACTGATTATGTGTTTATGCAATGAGAGTAAATATCTCTCGTGCTTTGTGCGTGGGCAAGAAAATGAATTTTTGGTTGTTGTGTAGATGACACAGAATCCTTCTAATTTGATTTTTGAATTAACAGATATTCTGTTAGTAACTGTGTAAAGTTCCAGCTTTGAAGACAAAATGACAATAGTATACGACTACAAATATCTTTCTGTTTTTCTGTTTCTTTTGCTCTGTTGCTTTAGTCACCTGGAGGACAACCAGATCAGTGTTATCGAGAGAGGAGCCTTCCAAGACCTCAGACTGCTGGAGAGACTGTAAGTCTAATGATTTTATGCTTTTTATTTAAAATAAGAACCTATCTTATTTATACAGCTGATATATGATACAAAGACATTTGTATCAGCACAATGATAGAAATATTTAGTTTATTATTGTTGCTTTTCGCTTTAAAGATATGTGTAAACATGCAAGATTTACTGCGTCTAACTGCCTGTTTGACAAAGTGAACTCCCGAAGTCCACCTGACTGGGACACAACAAATGCACCCCACTTCACACAACACCTTAGAATCTCCCACTGGAACCACAGTCTTCCCTTCTTTCCTAAGTGTTTGTGTGTGTGTTCTTGCATCTACTAACTCACACCAACGCTCAAGTCAATAGAACTGAGGTGTTAGTGTAAAAACATCACCTCCCACTCACACACACCTGTGTGTTTATGAGTGTGTGTTAAAGGAGGTACGGGCAGGTGACTTTCAGATGATTCTTCTGCTTTAGATATAAATGCAGAATTTTGGCAGATGTGTTCTGTCAGGTTTCTGTAAAAATATTTGGATTTGATTTTCATATTTTTTTCTTTGTCCAAAAAAACCAGTGAGTTTGAACATCAATGAAGATAAAAGTCAATGTGTCAGGTGGATGAAATTATAGTTATACACAAACAGGGAGAGATAAAATCTTATGGCATGATGAGTGACAGCAACATGTGTATCTTGTCTCTAAATGGAGATCACATGTCTGATAGTGGAAACGTTAGAAAAGGGGCTGCTTTAATGTTAAACGGCTGCTCAAGACACTGTGTCAGGCAGGTTCAGGGGTCAGGAATGAGAGGTGAAGGAAGTTGGGAGGCAAACACATCTGTGTCAAAACTTACACAAGAGATGGTGTTTCATATATATGAGCGATGTCAAGTTACCATTTCTTGGAAAATTTTTTTGGGGGGGTATTTTGGTTTTTTGAAACAATTCAAAGTTAAATGTTTGAGACCTTTTTGCTGTATTGGATTTGGAGTTTTTGGCTCAAGCCTGAGAATCAATAATTAGAACTGAAGAACGCTTTTGGATTAAAATTAAATTTCTTCAAGAAAAAGAAAAAACATCCAGTTGTCTTTTATAACAACTCTCAATTCCTTAAATGTTAATGTGAGAAAACCCAGCAGCTCAGAGCTAAAGCTACTGTATGTGTTTATATTCAAGACTGATGAAGTTAATGGAAACATTTACAGTTATTTCAGTAACTCCAGATCTTGAGAGCAGACAGATTCATAACTTTTTCCCTTAAAAATATATAATACTTGATCATTTTCACATAAAAGAAAGACATTTTAAATCATACCCCTCTGTGATTAACATGATTCTTTACTTCTGAACCTTGAATGTTAAATGTTTTGTGGCACAGCATCCTGAGAGAAATACAGACCTGGGTTATTGGGCAGGCCATCTGTGTTTTATTGCCTTTTATGGGTTATTTTTGACTAGATCAACAGACTGAATAACATTTATAAACTCAAACTTTAGTGGACATGAAACACATAACAATCCTGTGAATCATGCAAGAATTCAACAGTCTCACAAAATACAAAAGTGATCTTTTTAAAAAAATCTTTAAATTTGTAGGAATGTTTTAATAAGTCTTATTTATCTAAAATGAGAGAAAAAAACAACACAACCAGGTCTATTTGTCTGTGTAGTTTGAACATAGAAAAGTAAACACAGATATTTTGAAATGCTTTGACAGGGTCTGTAATGTTTTGTCTGACTGGTGAAAGGTCAGAGGTGAGAGGTCTGGTGCTGAGTCTTTGTGATTAATGTTGTCATAATGTGAAAAACATGGAGTCTAAGTAGTCACCCAGAAGATGAAACCCTTACATTTTGATGGGAAGGAATCAAAATAGTTAAACACCTCAGTATTATCACAGTTTATTAATAAATAATTATAACTAGTCCAGAGTGTAACCCCGCCTCTTGTCCAATGACCGCTGGAGATAAGCATCATCTCTTTGCAACCCTGAGTTAGCAAGTACAGAAAATTACTTAATAATTATAACTCATAAATATTCAGCTAAAAATGAAATACGGTCTTATTTTCCAATCATGTTATTCATTTGCATTCTAGAAGTTGTTTCCAACAACTATATTTCATTGTTTTAAACAAAGGCAATGTCTCGCTGGATTTCATTTATCTTTCTATTGGTGCACAATAAAGTGATAGTCAGGGTCCCATTTTCACTATCAGAAAGGTTAAAGGTTTACGTCTGCATCTTCTCCAGCACAAATTCTACTCTGTGACCTTGTAACCCCCACCCTCCTTTTCTTTTTCCCATCCACGCCTCATTTCTCAGCTGAATGCTTTGGTAGCCTGATAACACGTTCACTCCCTCTGCTCACGCCGTCCTCAGCTGTCTCATCTTCAGCCAACACCACCTTTCTTCTGTACACATGTTCAATCCGGAAGACAAAGTTTTGATTCTCTTCACACACACAATTCTTCTTGTCAGCACTTTTCTATCAGTATTTTTTTTCATCTTCTTCTGCCTCTTATTCCCAATTAAAATGTGCCATGTGTACTGCAACATCTAATTAAATCACAAAATAAAAAGACATAAAATGTATAAAGACATTAGACTTGAGAACATGTGTTATTTATTACAGACAAATATTTGTTATGTAATAGAAAACAATGTTTGAAAGGTTTATTAGAACTGATGTGAAAACATTAATATGGTTTTGCTATTTTTGCATCTTAATTTTATCCCTTTTGTTGTTGATATACTGCATTTGGAAGCATAACTGGCAGTATCTTTCATTTTTAATGCTTTTTCATATTTTACAAACTTCTTTCCAAGCAGCTATGGATACATTCTGCAGTGACCTCAATAAATAGAATGCCATATAGTAATATATTGCTTTTTTAATCAAACATATCATGTAATTTATGAAATAGCAAAACAGTTTTACTTTACAACATTTATTGTTAACCTAAATCAAACGGCAATACTGTTTAAAATTTTAAGAGTAAAAGCTTAGAATTAAACTCACTGTGCACACACGATGCTTTCCTTGCTATTTTTAAGTTTTTAGTAGGTGATAGGAGTGAACTACAGGCAGGAAAATTTAGTTTGTGTAACTACCATATCCTTTTTCAAAATGAGAACTATAAACTGAGCCTGATTTCTTTGGCGAAGCTTGTGCACTTTGTGCATTCCTGTCATATCAGGAATAAATAAGGCCAAAAAGAAAAGTTAAACCAGTCTTACACGATTGTGTCCTTCTGATCTTATTTTCTTCCTAGTGACATTACAAAAAGTTATATATTTTTGCCAACAAAGAAACATTTTTTAATGGTAAATTTAACATTTTTACATGTTCTAAAGCGACTGGAAGGTTCAAGTTGTGTCTTCCCACAGCTGATCAAAGCTTCTATGAGTAAGATGGTGAGAACTAGCTTCCAGACCGATAACGTGCAACTGATATTTATACACTATAATGCTGATTGATAACCTGCAGGTCAAAACCACAGGAAGCAAAAACTGTTCTTTTGGGTTTTAACCTTCTAATCTTTTTGGTGATTGTTCCGTCAACGCAAACTCATGAATGTAAGTGTGTGTTTTAACTATTTCCTCTCACCATATCATTTTTTTGTTTTTCTTTATCTCCCTGAAGTCGTCTGAACAGGAACAAACTTCAGTTTCTCCCAGAACTTCTTTTCCAGTCCAACCCCAAATTAGGACGAGTGTGAGTACACTTACTTTTTCCCACCTCCTAATCTATGATCTCTTTCAGACACTTTCCACTATCACTTCTTTTCTGTCTCTTCTGATGTGCTACGTGATTCTTTTAAAAACAGGGTCGGGGTACGATGTCAAAACTTTTATCCAGGTTGAAGGTTCAGGTCTTGTGCCAGGTGACACAGTGCTGCTCTGTGCTCCTGTCAGGAGGTGAAAAAGACTGAGTGTCAGATGGCGTGTGCACGGTTTGAAGAGGTGAAAGTATTCCTGGAGTGAATGTTTTGTTTGGACTGATGTGGAATTTTTATTCTGGAATATGGTGTTTTCCCAGAGAATTCAGGGTGTAAGAGCAGGTCAAGCTGATGCAGAGAAGCCTCCCACTTGCCCTTCTTCTCTTTTTTCATCTGACATTCCCAGACGTTCTCTCTTTCTCTGTCTCTTTGACTCCCATTGGTGCATCCGCCCTGTCTCATTTCATTTGCTCACTCTCTTTCCACACAGGTTGTCTTATCCTCAGAGAATTTCTGTCAGATTAGGTTGAAGGTTGAAACACCTTTTAAAACTTAATAGCTGTTTTCATTGGGCTTCCTTCAAGTGAAACAAATGAGTCTGTAGGTGGAAGCTTGCTCCTGATTGTGTGCCTGCAATGACTATTCCATGCATTCACAAACGTACATATCATGTAGTTGTCTGTCTGCTTATTCTGTATTTGTGCTTTATGAGTTGTCAGGCATGACAATTATTTGTTATAAGAATGTGGTGATTGGATGGTGAATAGCAGTGTAGTGTTATCAAACTTCTCTCTTGTCTTATTCTATTTTGTAAAGTTTTTTATGAATCACAATGCATTCAAACCTATTGTAACAAGTGCATTCATCGTATGGGATCTTTTTTTTTAATTTTGTGAAGTTTTCCGTGATCATAAAGCCGATCTAAAATGAAATAACATTTTTCAATCAAAAGCCTAAACCAAGAAAGACCTCAGGAAGTAGATCTGACTAGAACATTTACAGAGAATTACAGCTGAAGTTCACTTAACTTTACAATTAATGCTAATTCCAGTCGAGGCTGGAGTTCTAAAATATTACTGGATACTATAGTTTTTTGCTCTTTTTTAAATATTTGATGTTGCTATTAATTACATAATATGCATATTTATTTACCTTGAAAGCTTGATTGACGGTAATGTGGAGTAACTATAAAAACCTTGAAAGTTTTTCTGTGGATAGTTTTGGACATTTGGATTCAGTATGACCTTATCCACAGCAAATTGATAAACAAGCAGTCTGGGCTTTTATTCTGCATAGAGACAGGACCGGTCAAACATATGTTCCATGAAATTAATATCTTTATCAAAATGTTTCTTCTAAATTTCAGTTGAAAAACAAAATCTTTTAAGAAGCGCTATGCTTACCACCACATCTACCCACAACATGCTGCCTCACTATGAACACTCCAACACAATTTCTACTTTATAGATTTTATTTACATTATCAAGTCTTTCATAATTCTAAGAATGAGACCAGTATATGACAGCCATCCTTGTCTTGGGTAGTCGTCCCAGTTTCCAGTGCAGAGATCCTACATGGACCTTGAAGGTAAGCTAGTGAAACTTTATGATAAAATCCGGGTTTCTTAAATGTCTTTTCAGTCATTTTTGCTAGAAGCAAATTTTCTATTTACAATGATACAGTGATTATCCAGGTACACAACTTATTTATTTGCACATTACACAGATGGAGAAACTATCATACAAATGTTTTCCTTCAACACCTAAATAAAAATAACAATCAAGTCCCTCTATTGACACTATTCAGTCTCTGGAGGCTTAAAACCCCCTGATGTTCTGTTATTGTGTTATCCCTTAATCTGAAATGCTGCACTGTTGAATTAATGATAAATTATTTTAACAATATACTACGAATTGGAACATTAAACCATGGTAACTATGAAAACAGTTTCATCCCTTTTCGTTAATAACTTTATGCTCTTTAGGTTGTAATTCCTGATCATCAAAATTCAGATTTAAAAGTCCTGTGAATTAAAAGAATATCATTAAATAAAAGCATGGAACTTTGTAGTAAGAAGTATAATATGATTCATATTTTTTGTAGAACTTGCTCAGTGGTATGTGTTGGCAGAAAAGCCCCAGGAAAATGAAACCCACTTGGTTGGGTGAGATTGTGAAACCTCTTTTTAAATTTGGACCTACTGATTGTGTGTTTCATATATTTGTGGTGCGTTGTGATATATTACAAACGACAGCCGAGTGTTATGGTGGAAAACTAAATTTGTTATTTAACACGGCTTCCATGATCACACACGGTCAATAACCCTCATCGGAACATGAGGGACGCACATAGTGACAAAACAAACATATTCCATCACAGAAACATTTACACATGCCATTTCTTTTTTTTTTTTCCTGCGCCGTTGTTCTTCATGAGTGACAGTCTTATTTGAGCTACACCCTGGCTTACTCTTCTATGAAACCTCAAATTGGTCTCAATAGCTTCTATTTCTTGATGGTTTAATATGGATCCCTATGGACCTCTCGGACCACTCATGAGAGTGGAAAAGGTGAGAGTGTTCCAAACTTAACATTATAAATCTCATGCTCTTTATATCCTTACCTCGCCATCAGCACAATTTAAATTACAATGTGCAGAATTTCCTCTGGCTCTATTTTTTCTGTCCTCCTTTTCACTTTTATCTTAAACCTTAAAACTTGTCAGTATTCTCTATTTTATAAAGCAAAGACAAAGACAAAAGAGAACAAAATGGAGTCAGAAGGATCGTAAAAAGAGTCAAAAAGTCAGGATGAGGGAAATGTGGCAAGAAGGGAACAACAACAGGAGAGTAAAGAGGAGGAGAAAGAGGTTTGCTGGTGGCTTTATGGTTTTGGTTTGTAATCTTCTCTGTCAGCCTTGGTTAGATATTAAATGATGGCAGTGTGATAGGAATTACCTCCTAACCCTCCTATTAAAGCTGTGTGGTCTGAGGTTTGGAGAAAGGGAGGAGTGGGAAGGATCTGTTCTCACAATGAGAGAAAAAAGGCAAAAGTTGGAGGTTCTGCTCTTTAGGGAGAGAGAGTGGAGGTAAGAAAAAGTTGTATCAGGTTGGATGAAACTTACTTCCTCCTGGGACGAATGAAATGCATAAACTAATCAATGAAGTTGTGTTGATTGGAAAACATTCAAACTATCTTGAAAGTGTAGATACTGAAGGCCACATAAGGATGAATGCACAAAGGGATTAGAGGATCATACTTGAGGAGACAGAGATGGTACGATGAAAAGATGCTAGTGGAGGATGAATATTCTGAGACAGAGAAATGTTTTGGGTTATAGATGCTTTGGTACTTTACAGGATACAGAAAAAACAAAAATAGCGATGTGAGATAGATAATTGTTGACTGGAATCTGCAGGATTTATTGTATGACCCCCGTTGCAGAGAGTCTGGTCTTACGTCATATGCACACAGACACTCATTTTAATATATCTATCAAAAACACAATGCATTGTTAGATTAAGATGCACTAAACACATAACATGAATGAATGGAATAAAGAAACCCATGGTTAGAATGTTTCACTACATCAGTGCACATCACATTGTGATATCCATAGTGTTTTACTTCACTTTACGACTTGAGGGTTGTTAGTTTGTGCCAGTTAATACTGACCTAGACGCGTCTCGTGATCCTCACTTATCTCGTTCTGACTTTTTGAACTTGTGTTTAAAATGTGTTTAGATTTCATATACCGGGGCAAAAGCATATGAGTGAATGTTGCGTGCAAGAATTCTGAATGTTCTGTCTGTATCCGAACAGCTCTGGTTTACTGCCAGTTGTACTCATGAAGCAACGTTCTTCTCCCCCATTAAAGCAGCTCCAGTTACATTTGATTGGTTAGCATGAGGGGGCCACAAGGAAGATAAAAATGAGAGTTATGTCAGACTAAAGGCGCTTTTGTTTTCCTTCCTTCATTTGATGAGCATTACATAATGCTTAAGGTGATCCCGGTCTGTGTTGCAACGCCAAAGGACAGTGAAACGCCATAAACGTGGTTCCTTTCAGAATAAAGGCAGTTTTCTATCTAGTAGTCTAGTATTGATCTATTGGTTATAAATGTTGCTGAATAAACCAAGACTCTGTAATTTGTTAATTCCATTAAGAGTAAAAATTTACTTCAGATTTTCTGTGGTTTTCTTTTTGTAGTGGAGACTTTCTGTATCTAGCACATGATTGGTAGCTCACTGGGTGCAATAGTTGTAAATATATGCAAAGTCAGCGTTGTACAATGTTCATTATTATGACAGCTGCAGAAACTTGATGCAGCTTCTCAACTTTTACTCCAAAATGTTTTTAACCACACTTCACTAAGTTTGTCATAAATTTGTTCATATGGTTTAGGTTACTGCATTTTTAAAAAAATGTAATAATGGCAAAATAGCAATTACATTCACAAAAAATGTTTCTAAAAAACAAAATGTTGAATAAAAAATGAATGTAAGCATGAAGAGCAGTTTAGCCAAGAATCTAGTGTCAGATGTTGCTGGATACCATGCACTTAAGAAAAAAAGAAGCTTGTAAAATCTTGTCTGTTTCAGTTTTTCAGCCTTTTCTTCTCTGTAATAATGGTGCTCTGCTCCACTGATGCCCTCACTGCAGTCCATAAACAGCATCACAGTAGGATACCAGAAGGCAAACTGTCGGACTTGAAGGGTTTTTTAGAGACTTAATAGAAAGAAAGTGTATTTATGTCCAGAGGGAAACTGGACTAAGTGTCCTTGATAATTATCCTTAAAACTCCCATATTCACTCACTGCTGACCAAGCGAGAAAACAGCATCAGATAAAACATTTGGCCAAAGTCTGGAAAAACTGTCTCTTTAATAGATTGAAGCTATAGTAGTAAAGACAGAAAATTAATCTGTGCAAATGGAGTGGTCAACAAATCATTTAATTTGGAAAGTCACATGTTTAAAGTTGCCTCTGCTCTGATGAATGGACAGTAATTAGATATACTATTTGGCACCATTAGGTTGCCCTTGTGGATACATTTAACCTTCAAATGCTTCAGTGGAGCTCCCAGATGTAAAATTCTGGTCCAGATTCTCCATGGTTACTGTAAATACAACCTACTGGTTAATGCAGGGGATGAGAAGCAGGATGAAGAGAGGAATGAGAGAGAGTGAAGGCTGAAGAGCCGGGGGTCATTTGAGATGACTTTTCCTCCTAATTACGCTAATGGAGAAAGACGAGGAGTTTGCCTTTAATCTTGGCTAATTGTCCATTTAGAGGCGACTGCTGTAGTTTACCTGCTGGAATGTTATAGTTAGTGTTACAGGAAGTGGGTGCACCCTGGGTGTCCGCTGAATGGCAGCAACTGACAGAGCTTTTCTGGCGATTGGTGGGAAAGATTTGAAAGGGTGAAAGGGTGAATTTAAACTTTTTGGACTCCTGTGTTTCAACTTTGCTCATAATTATTGCATCCTATATGTTAAAACACAGATACAGACTGTAAAGCGTTGATGTTTTTATTGTTGCCAGGATTTGTAAGATTGTTTTGTTGGCACTTGGCTTTAGGCCTTTGGTTTAGTTTTCATGCCACTGGTTGCTAAAAGGAACTAAATCGGTCTCCAACACATACAGACGCACACTCATCTCTCTTGCACGCCATCTGATTTAACACCACAGGCGCTGGATGAAGAGTGTGGGTCTGTTTGCATTGGTTGATGTGTATGTGTAGATTTCAATCCTCTGCAGAGAGAGTTTTAAAATTTAATAGAAAGTAATTGCATCCCAAAACATTAGGCCAATATGGTAGAAGAACAGATGTTGAAGGATTACACAGCACAAGACCCATGGGTCCTTGCACTGCAGGGTCTATACATACATTCACCTGTAGAAATGTAAGAATTTTTACAGAGGGATGCTGAATTAACCTTGAATTGATTAAGCTCCTCTCAGTTGAATCTCTTCTTCTAACCATTGTGCTGAAACATGTGTAAATAAACCAAGAGAGATAGAAAAAAAAACAACAGAGGTTAAGGTGTGAGATCAGGTAACATCAGGAAAAACTGATCTATTTTTTAGGCTCTCTAAAAGACAGTGTGTGTTGGCCAAAGTCATATAGTTTGTGTTTTTCTCTAAACTGTGCAGAATACTTTTACCAGTCAGTGTTAAAGTTCATGACAACAACATCTTTCCATTACAGTTG
This sequence comes from Pachypanchax playfairii, assembly GCA_006937955.1. NCBI lineage: Eukaryota > Metazoa > Chordata > Actinopteri > Cyprinodontiformes > Aplocheilidae > Pachypanchax > Pachypanchax playfairii. The sequence goes on from SSNP01000008.1 coordinate 6,890,231, forward strand.
CTCATTTGAGTGACAAGTCATTTTGCTAGCTTGCTGCAGGCTAACAACCTATGAAATCTTTGTGGGGGGGCTGTTTGCTGGTTGACTTTTTTTTTTCTTTTTTATATGGCAAGGAATTTTTATGTGTTTACCCTTAAATTGCACTGAGCCAGCATGTGGCTGTAATTTTACCTCACAAATAAAGATGATTTGGGTAGGATGTAGCCACGGAACTGCGAGTACACGCATTTACTGTGCAACTGTCAAATTTTCCCTTTGACTTGTTTACTCTTACAGGAAATAGAAATGTGTCCGGGCACATACTCACGGTTCTATCTGTACATGCTTACATACATTACTTTGATTGAGGCCACATGATTTAATTCGTGTAGTTGGATGTATTTTTGTCTCAATGCACCATTTGTAGCAAACTGTTTGCTCATCTTTTCAGTAATTACAAAGTTTAATAATTTGTGTGCCTTAAACTATATTTTCATGTATATGTTTGTATAAACCTTGTGTTCTGTTTGTTCACTTCCACTTATAAAAGTGTTTCTAGTTTTGCTTGTGCTTGTGTGCGTCAGTGTGTATCTGGAAAGAAACAAACTTGATTCAGAACCCAGTACACTTACACAGTGTTTGTTTAATCACAATTTGGGTTTACATGAGAAAGCTAATAGAAAACAGACTTGTCTTCATGGAAGGCTGGAGAAGAAGGAGAATGAAGAGAGTCCAAGAAGAGAAGAAGTGAAAGAGAACAAGAGATGAATGAGAAGGCATGACAGAGGAAAAGAGAGAGAGAGAAAAAAAAGATCTTGATTGGATAGCAGGTGAAAACAGGAAACAGGAGGAGAAAAAGACAAAATAGACTAAGACAGGGGAGATTAAGAGAGAGTAGTACAAAAAATATCCTAGTACATTCTCCCTGAATGGGAGGTTTGAGAATATAGAAGCTTTTTGTTGATTGTTTCCTTGTGTTTCCCTTCCTGACAGAACCAACAAAAGATTTGGCTTTTATTTGGGATGCTTTTTTTCCTTGGGGATTTTTTTAAGCTGGCAATTTAATTCTTGCCTGGTTGTGTGCATTTGTGTTGATGAGGTGGTTTTCAGTAGTAAAAGCACAATGGAGCACAAATCACAAAACAAAGTAACTGAGTGTCTTTTTCAAAATTGAACCCCCCCCCAAAAAAAAGATGCCCCAGACTCCAAGTTGTATGAAGAATTAACACATGTCAGTGGCATAATTTCTTGGGCTATAAACCAACTTGAAACGCTAAACCACTCTGCACATGTTGTATAATGTGATTAGCTTTTAGTGAGTGAACATCAGTGGGAATGTTTCAGTTTGTGTGTGCATTTTGGTGTAACTTTGTGGGAGGTCTACAAAGCTGTTGCCCCCTTGTTGACCATCATTATGGCTGCAGACTACATGGTAAGGACTGGCCAATGTCTCTTTTGCACACACACACAAGAGTATGAGAGCATGAGTTATAATTTATTTGCATGGACCTTGAAGTGAACATGCAGACATGCATTTCTTTCAGTTCGACACTCATGATTTATACTGTTTAAGTGAGGTCTGATTGTTACAAATGAACCAAAACTGTTATTACTGCTCTGATGTAATCAGCTTCTTATAAACACCCACACACATGACTGGAATGGCCCACAAACACTTTGTGTCTTACTGTCACACACATAGTAACAGAAACACAACAGATGTGCACATCGGCTTACATACTTTGGAGAGATGCAAGCAGAAACAAACCTGTGCTGTCGCCATTTTTATTTTCCCTCTCATTTCTCTTGCTGTCACACTAGCACATGCTTATGAAGAAGTCTTTCAAATGTATGTGACAAATCAACACAACTGTTGACATTTTTTTCCCACCCTAACGCATGTTTAATTGTCTGACATTTAAATCCCTAAATTATGAGAGAAAACCAAACTTCTAGAGTAAACAAAGGTCTGTATTTGAAGTAAAGCTGGATGTGTTCAAATCATTTACGTGCTATATTTAATCACAAATGGTGCAAACATTGACTAGCTATTGAAAAACTTTGCACATTTTCTCAACCTTTGGAGCATTTTGGTTGGTGTTGTCAGAGTTCAAACTTAGATCTGTTAATGCAGTTTGGGAACGTGTTTAATGTTCCAGAAGTTCTCCTGAGTCTACAAGGAGATTTCTGCAACATGCCTTTAATGCATTTCTGCCTGACAATCCAAAGATCACAGATGTTCATCTCATTCCCAATTATTTCACATTTGCCTTGCAGTTCAACTCAGTGGTATAACAGAAAGTACAGCTTCTAACAACTAATAAACATTGATGCACCAGTCCAAAAGATTTCAGATTCACAGTAAAGTTTCAGACATGTGGAGTTACTTTCCTGTACTAATTTTTCTACGCAGACAGAACTTTTGTCACACCAGGATGTAAATTGTCTTGATTCATATTGCAGTGTGATTATGTCAACAACTGACCCTGTGATTTGGCAATAAAAGTCGAAAAAACGTGAGAAGAATTACGTTAATCAGTTTGAGATTCTTCCTGCAGTGTTTTACACTGAATTCTGATGTTGCTCTCTTTGAATGAGTTGACCTTCTCATTTGTGAGATTGAACTGTCTTTGCCCAAGTAACTCACTCCTTCCCTTTTCTGCTCCTGAAATCCCTCCCCTGGATTAAACATCCACATATTTATTTTGTCTATTAACCCAGTACAGTTTTTGTTTTAATAATATATGTTTTTTCAATACTTGTTTGGCTCTTATATAACTGACATGGCATTAGAAAATAAATCAGTCTTCGGCCTTTAAAATATTAAACATTATTTAATAATAAAATACCATGATGTTTTTACATCAACATTTTACCAGTGTCATTCTGATTTGCTTCCTGGAAAATATTCAACATTTATTTATAGACAGAAGAAATACAATTTTGAATTTTAATTTATTCTTCAACATAAACTTATCCATACAAGTTTAGAGACATTTATTTTGGTGGACAACACGCATCTTAATTATTAAACATGTATTTCACAAACACATGTAGATTATTAAATCAATATGACATGATCCTTATATTATTAAAATAATACACATGCACTACCAGTGGGTAACAATCTATGGAATAACACACTGGAGTCCAATGGATTAGCTCATTTGCAAATAAACTCTAAATACTCATAAATGTACAAGAAAACAGCTTTTAAATAGCTTTTTTACTGTAATGACCACTATACATGAACAGGTTAATGCATTGTTTTTTTTGTGTGTGAAAGTAGTTGTTGATGTTTTCTTCAGTATTTTACATTAGTATAAAGAGCTGTATGTAGCCCCTTCAGAAGCAAATTGAGAACAAGGGAAGGTAAGATGTTAAACCCCACAGTGCCTTCAATTCACAATACATAGCAAATAGAGTTTGCAGCAGTCTGACTGTGAGACGGGGCAGCTGAGAGGGACGATAGAAGAAATGAGAGACTCAGCACAAACAGAGAGTCAGCCACATGAATGGGGTGAGAGGAGATTCAGCCAGGCCTCCTCTAAATACAGAACACCACAAAGCCACTTGAAAACCTGCGGAGTTATATTTATATATTGCATATAAAATGCAAACAAACAAAAACACACTGACACTGTGGAGTTTCTTTCTTCTCTTTATGCAAGTGTAAGTTTGAAGTACACAGAGACTCAGAAAGACTGAGACAAAACATATCTAGTTATAAACTTGGCTTTTCTAAGTTTTATTAGATAAGATCTTGATCTCTGCTTGTGGGACTTAAAACATGATTTTACATCAATTGTTGGTTGATTTAGCAGAGTTTGGGTAGTTAGTAGTTAAATTTATCTTAGATTTAGTTTGAATAAACAAATTTAGGAAATGTGTTGGCACTGTGAATCTATTTGCTGCTCCTCCATGTTGACTTTGGTCCAGCGTTTATTTCTTTATGAATCTACGTGCTTTTTCTCCATTTTTATCTATTTGTATTAAATCTATACCTACATAAATAAGACACACTGCAATGAAAACAATCTCAATCAATAAAATAAAAGTAAACAGAGTAAGTTAAAATACAGATATTTATTTATACTTTGCGAACAATAATTAAAGATCTTAAAAAGCTACATCAGGCTGTCTATGTTACTCAAATGAAGGTTTAAACACACTTACATGTCACTGTGTGTGTGTGTGTGTGTGTGTGTGTGTAAGACAAAGCCATTGTTTTATTTGTTTTGTTTATATGAGTGTGAACTAAACAATTCAAGGGAGAATGTTTATTTTTAGCTTTTACACACCGAAACACGTCGATAAAATTCATTTTTTTCCCTTTTTGTTTCTATCCTCTACTTTTCTTATCAGTCTTTCATGCTGTGCTACAACCTTTATTTTTTCAGGTTAAATCATTGACCAGCAGACAACTTGTCAGGTGCTTGCTTTCTAAGCCTGAGCGTGCATGCATTTAGATGCGTCGTTGTTTGTTAGGAGCATCTGCTTTTGCATTCTGAGCTTGCTTCCAGTGATTGAAATTTTATGTTTGCTCATGCTTTGAGTAATTATGTGTCAGTACTCTGCTCTGGAGCCAAACAGCAATGTGTCTCCTACAGATGTCAGTTGCTTCCTTGTTTCTTTTAAATGTTTTTCATGCGTATACATCAGCAATGTGCTGCCTTAAACATATTCACATTCAGCCACATTGAAATTTCTAATAAGTGAAAAAGATTTATATTTTAATTTAAATCAGCTTAACTACCTGTAATTAATCACTGTAATGAGAGATAAAGACAGAGACTATATGTCTGTGGTCTCCCTCACACATTGTTCTCTGTTAACTTGTCATACTGCATTTTGGTCATTTTTACAAGCGCTGCATCACTCTTGTGGTGTAGACCCATAGCATTGTGTGTTTGTCACTGCATGACTGTGATCGGTTTGTGTTTCATTCTAACACAATAGGCTCCAGTGGCCTGCCCGCTAATTTGTAGCTTTGTTATATACAGCAGCCGAGTCACCACAGATTTTTTAGTGCAACACAGTACACTTCACATCCAAGGGTCATGGATTAGCAGACGATTGCTTTACTTTTAGGCTACATTCCCAAGAGCTGTTTGGAAAATAAGCACAAGAAAAATAGCAGCATATAAAGAAAAACAGCCATTTCAGAGCAAGTTGATTTCTAGACTGCCTCCACTCACTCAATTGTTTTCTGTACCCAGTTTGTCCTGTTCAGTTTTAGGGGGCTGAAGCAAAATTCAGCAATAAACTTCCACATTCTTTCATTTTCAACACATTACACAGATTGAAACTTAACCTCTCAGCTGAAAACAAAAGTTTAAAAGCTTTTACTATAAGCAATTCGGTCAGTGTTTTCTGCAAAAATGATATCTTTGCCTTTATTATTTGTCAAAATTTAGAAGCACTATAGCATAGTGATAAAATGTAACAAAGTTGTACAAAGTTGTACAAAGTTTAGTCATTTGGGTGCTCACCCATGATTATACAAAGGAACAAGCTGGTGTAGAAAATGGATGGATGTAAAGTACCAAACTCAAGGGATGAACCTGCATTTTTCTACACACAACAAACAACTTTACGAAGAAACTATTTGGGAATTGGTGTTTTTATCATAGAATTGCTAAAGATCATCTCAGATCACTTGCTGAATCTTACAAAGCACCAGAAATATCAGTTTGACAGACATCTAAACATAACTGAGAACTGAGGAGCCGTTCAAGTATTTTAACTAATATGATATTACATAGTGGCAAAAAATGTAAACACAGCAATAAATAGTTAAGGAAAAAAAATCACCATCTTTGAGAGTGTTTCTACTCTCCAGAGGTTTGTGTAGAGTCTCACTCCAGGAGGTTTTATTGATCTAACTTGATAGTGTTTACACTGCAACAAACACAAAACAGACTGTTTAAGATATTTTAGAAAAAGTGAAACCATGTATTGTATTAATTTTGGCAAACTAGAAATACTTCAGACAGATGTTGAAATGAAAATCACAGCAGAAACATCTCAGCTCATGATGAAATTGATATCAACTGAGAAGATGGAAGATATACATATCTGGAATGTAAAACAAATGGACACCTGTGTGAGAGTGACCACATTCATGATGTATCTTCTGCTAACTATATATATATTATACAGGTACCTGTAGCATTCAACCAGCAAGGGAGAATGAAAAACATACTTCTAGTGCCAGCAGGTGATGATGTACTGTAGATGGAAGGCAGATATTTGATGCACAACAAAGTTTGTCTTTACTGCTGAACATCAACAAACTGCTGGCTTCTGTTACCAACACTTACAAAAGAGAAATAAACTTTGAAGATGGAGACACATTCCCAAAGAGGAGAACGAAGGCAAGAGAGTATCATAACAGAAACAAAGACTGGTAGGAAAATGAAAGGAAGGAAAATAGAAAATGACAAGGAGAGGCAAAAAGAGAAGAGGATAAAACGTAGAAACAAGATGAGTAAGAAAGAAAGAATCTGAAGAGGCAGTGAGAAAAAAAGTTCTTGATTTATTTGACTGCAAATAAACTATGAACAATCAGCAAATTATTAACATGTGCCTGGGAAATCTAAAAACTGTTAATATGGTGCATGTTGCTTATCAGGATCCTTCTTTACCAGGAAATTCTTTTAATACCAAATCTTAATTGAGCTTGTAATCAAATCATTGATCTATTTAAAAAAAATAAAAGGTCACCTAATGGTTATAATAAACTCTCTGGATAAAAAGATATGCACAGTACATTAATCATTCTGATAATTTTCTTATCCAGCTAATTTGCTTATCTAGTGCTGATAAGAGGTTGTTTTTCAGTAGAGTATCATTGTTGTGTCTAGTGTCAAGAGAATTTCCAATTTCAATGCAAATTTAGTAATTATTTTTAAATAGATGTAATATTTTTAATAATTTATTTGTCTTAGAACTGAAAAATGACACATTTTTAACAAATATCCCACCACATAGGAACATGGAACAAAAACATAGGTCTTCGGTATAATAATGTACAGATTGACCCAGCTAGCTTTTTATGAACAGCTAAGTATATATTTAAAAAAGTGATAACTTCATATACTGTAAATGAAAGCATACAATTTACAGGTCAGTGTATTAGATTTTGCAGCTTTTTAACAATAGTAATATGAACACCTCTGATCCTTTTCACTGTGGACTAGTAATATCTGATATCACTCTGATAGACTGCATCGCCTACGTCACATGGTAACAGGTATGTGGAGAGTTTCTGGGTTGAACACAAGCTGAAAACTGGCACAGAGGAAAGGAAAGAGCAAAGTTGTGAAACACAGACAGTTAAAGAGATAGAAAGCTGACAAGAAAAGGAAAGAAAAAAATACAGGCATCAGTCTGTATCAGCAGTAGACCCGGCTAATTAAACAGGCGCGTGTATCAAGTGGTGTAAAGAGCCACTGAAGTCCAAGCCACCCACTGACTTGTGGCTACTTTAATGTGGTCACATAAGACATGATGTCACTGGCCGCTGCTTTGCTGTGTTTCTGCTGCCCAGCTGCTACTGTCTCTGCTCTTCTTCTCCTGCACGAGGATTGAAAGCTTGATTCACAGCAGATTTGTTTAAACAGGGATTTACTTGCACATTAAGTAGGATAACTGTCTGTAAGTATTTTGTTACTTATCATGACACATATGTTTTTTATATTGTTATTGTCTGATTCTTACCTTTAGAATAAAAAGAGTCGTGAGGATATTATCTTAAGTCCTGAAGGTTATAGTTTCATATCTTCTTCAAGGCTTATGATGTTCCTATGATAGTTTGTTCAAGCTCTGAAGCAGAAGTAACAAAAAAACACCCCCAAACACATCTGTTCATCATCCAAATGTCAGTCATGTCATGGTTTTCTGACAGTGTTTGGAAAGCAAATAAATCTTAAACAAAAAACAGCTTCTTCTTGTGGACATACAACATCTGATCTTTACATGATGAGCTGACAGGAGCATGAACATGTCGACATGTAAAGACATACAAATACTAAATACACACACTTATAAACACATTGACGTCACCTGACTGACAAGGTGGCTGCTGATCCAGCTGGCATGCATTCATAGTAAACTTTATTGGCCAGCTAGAGATCAATCTAACACATGTTAGTTTTAGTGCATGTATAGCCAATGTAATCATTACACTTATTTGGACTACATCCAGGATGGAGAAGCATTTTGACTCTAATCCTAATAAATGATCGTGTTGGACAAGAATGAATTTATGTCTTTAAAACACTGTCCAAAGTCGAAAGCATTTTTTATTGCAGTCTATTTTATAGGAAGACATTCTGAAGATCTGTTGATAATTATGTTTTTTTTTCTTTCTGTGTAATCTGTTTGTAACAGATTTGGTATTTAGATTTTTTTTTACTTATTTATTTTTACCTTCTATCTGGCATATTTGGGATTTCTTTCATTTTAGCTTTGAATAATTCAAGTTTGAGTCACACAGACATGTGGCTTTCATCAGACCATCTTTGTAGTGTTATTAAGATGAGCAAATGAGCACGCACACACACATACACTGAAAGATCTAACATACACAAACACAGACAGGGGAACGCATGGCCGTATATTCTCTTAAATGTGCAGTACATTTGGTCATGTGTTTTTAAAGGTTTCCTAGTGGGGGGGGGGGGTGAACATTAATTTGTGTTTTTCTGTGTTCAGTCTACAACAGGATTCATTTTCTCTCCATTCAGAAAGCACCTTATTGATAGGGGAAAGATTTACAAATCTGCAGTGAGGTTACTGTTGACCGCTTGTTGAAACTTCTGGTTTAGATTTTCTGTCCTTTTCAACAGAATTCTAAAGAAAAAATTGGAGGGTTATGTTTAGACATTAGCTAATGACCTTAGTCAGAATACTGTAATGTATAAGAGGTTTGTGGTTTAAATTAGAGGTTGATGTTACTTGAACTGCTTGAAATGCCCCATTGGCAGAGCAGGGTTTTCTTTAGTAATTTATCTATAAATCCATTTGAAACATTTACATACTATAAGCCTGGAGGCTTGTTTGGCAATCAACAATATGCTGCCTGGCACTTGGTCCTATTTACCCAATTATTTGACTAATCAGATCAAACTAGGCTTTTTTCCACCTACAGAAGCCTTTTATTATCAGACAGAGTTTCAGGCAGAGATGAGGAAAGATTCTGTAACAACAAACAAGTCACAAAATCACAAAAGTAAGAAACCTGAAGAACCTTTAAAACGCTCAACACAGATTGTTATTGTTGTTTGATGGAGGGTGAATATCAAATGATCAGACAGGGGATAAAAAATTGAGGGGCGTCATTTACGTCATGGACTCCCAAACACAAAGGATTGTGGGAAGCAAAGAGGCGGGAAGAATTCTGCACTGCTGGCTTAGAGACACCACAAAGATTCCAGAGAATTGAATGTGTATAGAGTTTTGTGCATCATATCGTACTGTCTTTGTGTGTCTTCAACATTTTATGTGTTTTGATGACATGCAGTAATGTCATGCAGGCAAACATGGCTGTACTCTGAATCTGTTCTGATTTTAATTAGCTCTTGCTCTTTAACATACACACACACTGTCACACAATTACACACTCTAGATTCCTGGAACACTATAGACCTACCACACTCATGTATGGATTACGTTTTAAATGATGGGAAAAATGGCTTTAAACAAACAGATGCACACTTTGGGGCCCACAGACTTGCTGTCTTTGAAAATCCTGCCAAGTCTGGAGTGGCAGACATCATGCAGACACCGTATGTGTGTATGTGTGTGCAGAGTATTTTTTGTGTATGCATTCCATTCTTGTCATTTAGAACATCAGTGAGTGTAATTATAAAGCTCTGGTTGGCCAGAAATATTTGTGAAGCCCTTTGGATTATCTGGGCCCTCAAAGACCCAAAAGCCTCTTTTAATGCAACTGTCATGATCTTTTTTTTTTTTTTTAGAGATTTTTAATATTCCCGTTCTACTGACAACTAACTGTCATGTATTTCCTTATCTGCTAGTAAGTGACAGAATACATACTGTGGAATACATTGTAGCTGTTTAAATTTTAACAAGTTAAGACCTTTACCATTCAAAACATATTGTTCTTATGAACTACCGATAACCTTTTCTTGTGGTAGTTTGCTTGATGCTGTTTTTGTCTGTGTACAAAATCAAACCAAAAAAGAGTGGTGGACAATGAGAGGAGAGAGGATTGAATGATAAGTTGCAGGGTTGTGAGGAACAGAGGTAGCCATCATCACAAACATAACTCACATTCTACTTTTCTTTGTCTCTTGTTTTACTTCTCTGCTTGTCTCCCCAAATGTTTTGCCAATAATTGATATTCTTGAAAGGTTCAGGTCACCACCTAAATTATGTTTTCCTGACATCTCCAACATTTTAGATCATGATTCAGATATTCAAACACTCAGAGAAGTATGTGGGTTGTGATATACAACCTTAAAACTAAGGATGGTTCGTCACGTGATTGTGAAGATAACTTCCAGAGAGATTTGTCCAAATTTGATTAATGTAGCATGAACATACAGTATGTTTTACCATTACTCATTTTCTTTAGTTTAAATGTCAATGTCTCTCACAGCTCTTATTTTTTCAGCAGTTCTTCTTCATCGAACACAGACACAATCCTCTCAGTTGTGTCCTCTGGGATTTTTGAGATAATTGGAGTTCCTTCCAGTCCATCATTCATTTGCTTGGTTCAAGAGGTTGATTCTGTGTCCAGCAGCAGCACAGCTCTGCCAGCAAACTTTATGAGTGGCTGTCTTGTTCAAAGTCCCCCTCCCTCTTCACTGAGTTATCTGCAGATTAGAAATGTAGGTAGAAAAGTCATGCACATTTGTGTCAGATTTGGCAATGTTACAGTTCTTTTGTCTTGGCTGAAGGTTTCCTGACTGTGCTTTTGTTACTTCACGCCATTCAGTCATCAGTATACCAAATGCCAACAACCATTGTCCAGTTAATGAAGGGGACAATATGTTTCTCAAATCTAAATATAAAAACGAAGTTATTTTTCATAAGAAATACAAGTCATTCTAATCTATTCCTTGGAAAATAAAATGTTCAGAAAAACAAAACAAATATTTATATTTCACCTTCATTTTGAATATAGTCTTTATAATTAGATTAGATTTTGCACCTGGTATTTAGTGTTTTTACCCTTAAATCTTATCTTTTCCCTTCTGTTTGAATGGATGAGCAAACTCTAGGAAAAAATTAAATACACATTTTTAGATTATTACAAAGTGAAATGCTTTACTGGGAGCCCAAAAACAACAAATGGACATTAAAAGAATTATCTTTTTTCCCCACTGATAATCTCCTTAATTCCTTCTCCTTGGACTACTTAAAGTCACTTCAGCCACACATGCAAACACACTACAGAGACACTATTAATGCACACACAGCCTCTCTTTAAATCACCAGACTAATTCTGGAAGTAGATGTAATAATAATAGCAGTTTCAGCTTTTTGGAGGTGCTCCGCTGGTAAATAGACCATCCTGTCTTTCCGGAAAAGCCTGTGAGATGAAAGACTCCTCAAGGAGCCATGTTAATGAAATCTGCTGAGTGAAAACTGAACTGGGAGGAAGGGGCCCGTACCTGCAAACACACACACATGTGCACGCACACACACTCATACATGCAAGCGCAAGCTAGCCTTGTATAGGTAAGAAATCAGAACATACAGAGGATTTTCCATTAGCGTATATACTTTAACATGCAGGTATGCACACACATACACACCTGACGGCTACACTGAAGGAGTTCTCTGCTGGATTCAATGGGTCAGTGAACAGCAGCCATGCAAAGGCAAGTACAGACTTCCTGTCTGTTTGGTTGTGTGCAATTTTGCTTTAAAGTCGATGTGGGGACTTTAAACTGACTGCCCTCTAACCCATGGAGACCTCTTGTCATTGAAGCAGCCAGATAGAAGTCCCCAGAGGTCTAGTCAACTGTTTCTATGAATAAGAGTTGGTTTTGGGAGTTAGAGTGAGGTTTAGGTTAGAGGAGAGGTAGAATATAAGCTGGAGGGGTTAGACAGCTAGGAGTAAGAGGTTAAGGGCAGGGTAAGGGTTTATTTAGGTTAAACATTGTGTCAACATCCACAAGACCATAAACAGAATCACGTGTGTGAACAAAAATCAAGCTCCCACAATACATTTGTTACATGTCTGGGATAATGCTTGTTTTAAAGTAAGTTTGAATAAAAATGAAACCACGTACATTTATCTGAAGGGATTTTTAAACTGTGTGTACTTGGGTTGTTTGTCTTTAAGCTCGCTTGTGTAGCTATTAATTAACACAACTTTAAATGCATCCCTTAATTAGCCTTCGACCTAACTGGCCTAATCACAACTCTGAGACCTCCACTGGAAACGGTTGCCATGACAGTGCAGTCGAGTTTACCAGACACAGTTCCTGATTTTTTTATTTGTTTATTTTACAGTCGAGAGTGATGGGGAAGCAATTACTTCTAATGAAAACAAGAATATTAACTTTATATTTTGGGTTGCATTAATTTGTTTTCACACAAGAGATATTTTAATGATGGGGACTCTCCGTATTCTTCTTTAAACAGCTACGTTTTGTTACTTCTTTACTTTGTACAATTTAAGATTCAGATTTTACCACTAATTGTATAGTATGGAATGGTTTCTGCCTAATGACCTCTTGGTGTTTTGGTGACTAAAACTGTAATTTACCTAAAATACGTTTGCAGAGGCTCCGAAACAGGTAGGGAGATATTAGGGCTTGTTGTTATCCTTTTCAACCCTTGCTTTTAATGGTGTAGGACAGCTATAAAGAGACAAGCACAGGTGTTTTAATTTTCTCTGCATTTTGTTTTTTGTGTTTGCAGCACATGGATCTGACATTTTCAGCAAGTAATCTAAAATTGTATTTCTTAATGGATTTCTGTGTGAAAGATTCTGCCTATTTAATTTTTTTCTTACTGCTGCTTAGGTCAGAGCAGTGACCTTATCACTTATTCACATGCCTGCAGTGATGCGTTTTGGATGAGAACTCAACTCTTTACTCTTTACTGATCCTACACAGCTTCATTCAATGATGTGCCTATTTAAGCTCAGCTCAATGATCCATTGGAATCTGAAATGTTCTTGAAAATTGGTCATGTCTGCAGGGTTAAAGGTCAAGAGCAGGCTGCAGTGCAGACGCCAGGAAGCTAAGATAACTCCCAGGATTCCATGCTTTCAGTACTGACCTAAAAAGCCATTAGGTGTTTAGTTGTGTACCAAATTGGTAGGAAACATAAGTGTGTGCGTGAAATAGGTCATGACAGCATTAAGCTGTTGTTTCTGTGTTTTGTCTAAGTGCTCTTTCAGGCCTTTCAGGCTGTTTACTTTTGTCATGGATGTGCACATGCAAACATAACACGCCGACAGACATAACTGGACAGACAGCTTTGTGCACTTAAAGTTTCTGTGTTTCTGAACAGGAAAACAACTTTTAAAATCATTAGTTCTTTTTCATTATTATTGTCTACCAGCTCCTCCTTTGTTCCTTTTTTAACATTGTTTTATGATGTTATTTCTAGAAAGTTTTCCAATTTCAATTCAAAGTTTTAAGCAGGAGTATGTGTGCATGTCAATACATTTTTAACGTATACCTCCTGTAGAACACTGGGAAATTAAAATAATTTAGAATATATTTATTTTTTGTGTATTTTTTAATATCAAACTTGTTTTTAAATGTAAAGATAAATTGGCTAAAATAGACATGAAACACTATGATTTGTATTTTGCAGTTTAAGTTTAGGTTAGACTTTTGCAATGTCTTATTGATGACACATGTAACACTGACATTGTGAAGTATTATGAAGAGTCGTTAAAGAGGCATCACTTATGTTTTCAAACTGTCACATGGCAGGGTGGCCCATTTTTCAAGGACATAATCAACCCCACCTGCAATAGTTTAGCAAGTAAGCAAACCACAAAAATGAACAACATCATAAAATCAAATATGTTCTCAAGACTCAGCTCCATTAATTCAATGACATTTTTTTCTGTTCTGTTTTTCCTGTTTGCTGCACATTTAGTCGTTACTGTTTTCTGGTTCTTGCCTTGGTAAATTTTCCAAACATAGCTTAGTTTTGTTTTCTCAGATTTTTACCATATTGTTTTTATTAAGAACCTATTTTTACCACTTTTCCATGTAGAATAAAAAAAATAATAATAAGGAAATGAGCCCTTCAGTATAATTGTAAAAAATTTCCCAAAGTTCTGACATACTGTATCTCCTTCCATCTTTTTGTCCACCAAGATACACAAGTACAATATACATGCACATAGTACAGACTTAATACCTCATCCTTAACATTACTAGACAAAGCAAAGATTTTGCAACATATTTTCTTATTCTGGATTACCTGCTTTGGATGCTTGTGTCTTCCATGTTAGTGGAAATGTATACATGTTATTTCTTCTGTCATTCACTCTCTACAGACATCTAGAAACTCATTTCATCTGACATTTGTTTTCAGTCTAAAGTGTCATCCTTACTTTTCCCACTCTCCAGACCTCCAATAACAGAATTAACCTATGTGCTGAAGTAAACCACTGGAGAATTTTGCGCCATCTGTTTTCTTGTCCACTTCTCCTTGTGTTGCCTGTTTGTGTATTTTTTCCTTTCCGTTGATTTAACTGATGGCTTTAGATTCTGCAGTGCCAAGAAGAGCTACTTCAATGTTACATATAACTTTTAAATTGTAAACGCTTTTACATTTTTATCCAATTAATCCATTCTAATTTCAGAAATGTTTTTATCGGTAGAAAAACTTTGAAACTTTATTGTGACTGTAAGTTTGTTGGCCTACTTTCTTTTTATTGTTATATCCTGAGATGTTTAGCAGACATTGACTTCAAGTCGAGAATTTTAATGAGCTAAAGTTGGTAGGAAGCAGCTTAATATAACAGAAATTAGGAAGTGCACTAAGAGATGAAATAATAAGAAATAAATGACCAATATTTCCATCCGTCTGTCCGTCCACCCACCCACCCGTCCGCCCATCCTCTTTTTGCTTATCATATGTTGGGTCATAGGGGCAACAGATTCAGAAAAGTAACCCAGACGTCCCTCATCCCAGCAACACTCTCCAGCTCTTCCTGGGGAAACCCTAGATGTTCCCAGGTCAGAGAGGATATATAATCCCTCCAGCAGATTTTGGGTCTACCCAGGGCTTTCCTTTCAGTGGGATGTGCCTACAAAACCTTCATGGGGAGGCGTCCAGGGGGCCTCCTAACCAGATGCCCAAACCACATCAGCTGACTCTCTTCAGCGGCCTCCCTCCAGATCACCAAGCTTCTCACGTTATCTCTAAGGCTTAGTCTGGCCACCCTATGGAGGAAGATCATTTTAGCCACTTGTATCCAGGATGTCATTCTTTTTGTCAAGACCCAAATCTCATGACCAAGTGATGATTTGGAATGTAGACAGAATGGTAAATCAAGAGATTTGCTTTTTGGCTCAGTTCCTTCTTCACTATGACAAATAGAAGCAGGTCCCTCATCACTGAGGACAAAGCCCCAATCCGCTGGTCCATCTTCTGCTCCATTTGGCTCGTGAACAAGATGCCCATCTCTGCTTGAGGCAAAGACTAACTGCTTACCTTTACCAGTCGAGAACCAGGACCTCGGAGTTTGAGGAGCTGACTCTCATCCCAGTCACTTCACACACATGACTTGAAGACATCAGCAGAACCACATCATCCTCAAAAAGCAGAGATGAGATCCTGATGTTCCCAAACCAGACACCCTTCTTACCATGGCTACACCTTGAGATCCTGCCCATGAACACCACAGGATTGGTGACAACGGGCATCCCTGGTGAAGTCCAACCTACACAGGTAACAAGCTCAACTTACTGCCGAGAATGCAGACATACTGTAGCTCCTTTGGTTGTAGAAGACACCCCATGACCAATTATTATTTTGATTATTAGTAATTTTTAATGAGATGTTAGAATGCATATTGACATTGGCCTCAAAAGTAGCTGCATTTCTTTTTCTCCTGACCATAGTTTTACCAATAAAACTTTTTGCTCTATAAATTCAACATCAACCTCATTGACACAGCAGATATAAGACCTAAAAGGCTTCAGAAGACAAGCAGCCTTTCATCAGCTGACTTCTCTGGTTTCTATGTTGCCTAACAGAGCAGTGATCACTGTATATGTATATGGGATCATTTATGTACACATCTGTTTATGTATTCAAGTTTTTTGTATGTATGCAGAAACATGTTGGTGTGTTTCTGTGCATGCGCAGTCCAAAGATGTTGCATACATTACAGTTCCCCTCAGGTAATGTTTTGTTTTTTGTTTGACTTTGTCTCAGAGATTCATTTATCATTTCATCAAGCTGTTTAAAACAGTTGGATAAAAACAAGCACTTTCCCATGTGGCTGAACAGTACATTAACAGCACAGCAGAAGCCTCTTAGCTCCCTCTAACAGAACATGTCTGGGAAACTCATTTAAAGGGACAGCATTAGCATATTCATGCAGCTGACTGAATTCTAAACCAGACATGGAAACCCATGTCAAAACCCTTGTCTACAGTTTGCAGGATTTTACTTTAAAGCTTTTCAACCATATTTAATGTAGTCTGAAATAATTTCCTGGCTTCGCTTTAAGCAGGCTTTTACAGGTGAAATCAATTGAGTTCAATCCATGAGGTTTAAGAAATGCAGTTGGATTCAGTTTTCACATGATGGTTTCTTGGTTTCTCTTTTAATTGGCGACTTTAAGGTACTTGTTCCTGGGAGTTTGAGAGCAAATTAAGTGCATCTATTTTCATAACTGGAGATTATATAATAAAAAAACAACTTAGTAATAAAATACATATAATTTTTGTCTCTTAAACATTCCTCCAAACAAATCATGATCAGTTTCTAGATTAGCTCCTGTCATCATTACCTGAGGTCTTGGAGACAGTTTCCAAGGCACTATTCCTTCTCTAGGGGAAATTACCTATTTAATTTGATAAAGGTTGCAGTTTGATGAACTGACCATTTGCAAAATCAGTGTCTGTCTGACTGAAACAGGAGGCACTTTGTCTTTATTAAGAAAAACACATTGAATGTGGTGGAGGGAAAGGGCTTCAAAAAACTTCCCAACTGATTAAGTTTGTAAAAGGACCGCTAATGTGTTTATATGAGTGTGTTACCCAATCCCTTAACCCCACAAAACTGCATCTTTTGAAGGGGGTGTGGGAGAAGCTTTCTCAGTTGAAGACCTCAAATTCAAAACCACGCTGGTGGTTTTGGAGATAGACAATCTCTGTATATCTGTTCACTGTCTGTTAATCAGTTTATCAGTCCCACGCTTTCATATGTGCTTTTGTATGCATATGTGTGCCTGAATGCACATCTGTGTGCACTGATGTTGTCAGGAAGTTGGTTTTCTGAGGTATTGTTTATGACTGTGGAATGAGAATAGAACACAACAAGAAAATAACACAGTTTGCAGGGTTTGTGCCTCTGTGTGTGTGTGTGTTCGGGCTCACCACTAGGCCAGATGGAGAGAACTTTCTGTCTGCCCCCTCTCTTCTTCTGCCTCTTTCCTTTTCTCTCCTTCTTCATTCTCTCTAATCATAGTTTTCCTTTAGCTGTAAATAGGCGGGTTGGGAAATCTATATGTGCTCTCAAACACATATTTTAGTTTGTGCTCCTGGCTTTATGCAGCATTTTTAACCCTCCCACGTTCATTTGATCTGAAAGCAAATGAATTGTACATGCACACACTCACAGGCGGGCTCATCATGTGCTTGCCCTTTTACTCACCCATGATCAGAGCAAGAAACCCTCGCACACCGACTCAAACCACATAGTACAGAGAAGAGCCGATCGCCCACAACTTCCGATTTTTGCCGTCCACTGAACTAAAATTGCCTGAACACACACTCTTACACACATTCTGAAGGGATTTTCAGTTACAAAAACAAACCAAAACACCTACCATGCATTTAGGTTTTAACAATATGAAATATGTCTGATGATCATGTACTAAGTTTCCAAAAGTAGAAAACATCACTTTATAAGGCCCCGTTCAAGCAGAATGATGTTACAATCTTTATTACCTACATGACCTATTAGAATATGGATCACAACAAACTGGGAAAACCTCTTTCAGTCTAAAGTCCATCATGACACTTCTACTTTCTTCGAGTAGGGTTTTCCTTGCTATTTTCCACATCTCCAAAATGCTTTACTTTGCCCTTACCATGCTATGGGCATCAGCTGCTAATTCCCAGCCAAGTATTTGTTATCTATTGGTAAGACCCCTTGATTGAGGAAATAATTTCCACAGCAATATTTACTGAGGGCCTTTACTTTAAGTAGTTAGTTTCTATTTGATGCTAAACCTCACTCTCCTCCCTGCTTTTTGCTCACTTTGAAGCCATGCATTTCCGAAATCCAAATTCACTCAAAACATTTCCAGTTAAAGACTGGAAAAATTATCCAAAATGAGAGACATTTACAGAATTGGTAGGCAGTTTTTGTAAAAAGCTAGCAGCCGACCTAATATTATGCTTGATAACTGTGATAGAATGAAATTGCACCTAATTTCACCCCACATAGCACAACAAAGTCTTTCTTCCTCAGATAGCCCATTAAATTGGCCTGTTTTTAAGGCTAATGAACATAATTGGGCAAACTGAGATCTTTGACTCTACTAATCATAATGGATGTGAGTGTTTGCTCGAGCGGTACTCTATATTCTCTGACATCAAATTTAATTACATATCAGCATGGTCATTTTGCTGCTGTTTTTTTTAACTCAGTGAGTCTGGTTGAAGCAGGTTAATTGCAAGATTTTTTGTGTGTGTGGACTGTCAGATCCTGGGAAAAGAAAACAAAAGCTTTTGTGCCTGTTTTCACTCAAAGAAAAAAAAAATCATTGTCCATCTCTGTCTAAATATTGAGTCCCGTTCTCCTCTAGAAATGTCTTGTTGAGTTTGTTGAAAAGCTCACACTGAGAGTCTATTTCATTTAGCCTGGAGGGATTCTGTACGTCTGTGTACACACACTCATTTTAATTTGACTTGCTTCCTTTTCCGTTGTCTCAGCCTTTCACACCCTCCAAGAGTTTATCCCTTCTTCTCTAGATTGCTCTTTGTCTCCAGGCAATTTCTTGTCACTGGTCAGCAACAAAAGGTCTTTGTCTGACACTCACCATTGGCCAAATAATATAATTTCACTGTATACAGTACGTATCGATATGTGTTTTGAATATAGATTACAACTTATTTTGTACTTTTTGTGGTCTAACAGTATTATACTAACTAGTCAGACTTCTTGGACATTTTAGCTTCATCTTTATATCTGAAAGAATTATGAACCTTCACCAACATATGTGCCATGTCTTTATAAATATTCCACACACTAGCAATCCTTTTCTTCTTCACCTAAAGGAAAAATTCTATTTCTGATTAGCTATGTTAATGAAATGTGCTGCATTTTTAAAGGTCAAACACATGAAATCAAATCAGGGTGGAGTTAAAATTATTTTTGTTTCTCTGTTTTGTTTAGTTTTTTTCTTTGAGAATTTGTGGAAGCTTATGTAGGTGTGAGTTAGTAAATATGTGTGTGGGGGGAGCAGCTGTGTCCTCCTGACCAAGAGTGAATGTCTATCTGCTCTAAGCTCCTCTAAAGACTGACAATAAGACGACTGCTAAACGACTGGGAAAACTAAGTACCTCTACTCTCTGTCATTCTTCTTTTCTTTTTGCCTCCCATTGGCTCTCTTGATGTGTTTGGTTTTCAGCAAAAGGACTGCAAGCTGCCACCAGCTATGTTTGACTTCCCTCAACTTTTAATGAGCAACAATGGAAGCAGCTCTTTTTTAACCAACCAGCTTTTAATTCTATTTTTATGCTCTTTCCACCCCATTTCTCTCTTTTTTCTTTTCTTCCTCCCCTTTTTTTCTCACTTTCTCCTTGTCGGCCCATCTAAACCCGCCAGTTTGATTGTTTGTTCCTGTCCGTTTGTTTTCCTACTGCCAGCATGAAAGCTTACCAGCTTAGTTTCCTAATCTCAGTACAAACCACAATTGCTAATGACTTTTTCACTAACATTGTGAGTGGGAAAGAAAGAAAGTAAAAAATACTACATGTGCAATCTGCAATGCAAGAGGACCAAAGGAACAGATAACATTTTTTGCAGGTATGCAGGGTTCAGGTAGAGGAGCAACAGGTAGTTGGTGCCCAGTCATGCATGTCCCACATGTGTGTGTGTGTGCATGTATATTTATGTGTGTGTGTGTGCATGTTTGGGTGTGTTACACCTTGTGACCTCAGGTGCCCTGCAGGTGTGTGCCCCCACATCCCACATAACGGGGGGTAGGAATGTTTTCTACTTGCAAATGCACGCACTCACTCACACACAGACACACACTCTTGGAAATCCTCATCAACAACATTCCTTACTGGTTTTTCTGGGGGAGGGAAGATTGTAGACAAAGAAGTGGTTTGTAAAGAGAGTAGGACAGACAGAAAGAGGAACATTTTTTGGATAAAAACAGGAGAATGGATATTGCAGAACATGTCAATATTTTCAGTGCATCACAAGGCATCATGGAAATATCAGTTATATGTATATAATATTGTGAACAGATAATATTTTCCCTTTAACATGGTGATTGTGGTCAAAGATCAAGTGCATTGACCCTTTTCCCTATTTTGTCAGTATTCTTATGTAAGTATGACTTTTATAAGCAAACACACATTTCATAATAAAAAAAAACTTTTCTTAAATTGTATTTTCCAAATTTAAATAAAGTCGATTTTACTTATCAACTCCCTCTGCTTTTGATGCATGATTTGACATATAAGCAAAAAATTGAAGCTTTAAATATGTTAAATAGATGCAAAAATTAACAAGGGCTGCAAGGTAGTGCAGCTGGTACTATTGCCTTACAGCAAGAAGGTTGGGACCTTTCTGCGTGGAGTTTGCATGTTCTTCCTGTGCATGCGTGGGTTTTTCTCCCGGGACTCCAGCTTCCTCCCGAAGACCAAAAATAAGCAGGAAAGGTTAATTGGCAACTTTAAACTGACCCTAGGTGTGAGTGTGTGAATGGTTGCCTGTTTCAATGTGACCCAGTGACGGAGTGGCGAACTGTTCAGAGGGCACCTCCACCTCTTCGCCTAATAATTGCTGGATCCTGCCACCAGCTCTCAGTGACCTAAACAGGAAAAGTAGGTATAGAAAATGAGTGAGTGACTGAAACTGAGTACAGTCAGGTTGATGGAGAGCACTGAGTAAATCTAACAAAGTGTCACAGTTTTATTTTTGTTTTCTTCCTGTGATCTTGTCAGTTGTATTTATTAATTAAGAGTTAACAGGTGGGAACTCTTGTTAAGGGCATTTTCCAGAGGCCCTCTCAGTCTGTGTATGTATACAGATTTTCTATTATCACTGTGTCAAACCAAATTTAGGTCTGCATGAACTTTCCAAATGCTCTGACTTTAGTGTGTCAATGAAAGACAGATTTATATCAAGAAAATTAGTAGAAGAGAATGAACATTCTTTTTGACATTTAAGCTTATAATCAACAAGCAAAGTCTCTAAGACATTTAGGTGGCCTAGACAAAAGCTTGTGATGTTGACATTTAGATTATTTTAGTGTTATTTATGACAATTTGATATTTAATCACAACATTTAAACTGATATTATAGCAGAAGAAAATGTTTAGAACTAAAGAACAGGATTTTTTTTTTTTGTTTTTCCTGTCACTCTAATTAAAAACATCATGATGTTTATACCTTAAACTAATAAATAAGTTCATATTCATCTTATTTCCAGTCAGTCTTCCAGTCATATCTGTTAAGTATTTGTCTCTTTATCTGGGATTTGCTTCGCTGTTTACACAAAACTAAAATATCTGCTTTGTGTAAAGTGATCAGAGTAAACTTTTACGTTAAACTTAATCTAAAACTTTGTAAAACTGCAACAAAAACAGATCAATCTATGTCTAGCAACAACCAAAAGCATTTCCTGCTAAAAGTTCAACTTTATTATGTGGTAGGAGTGAAATCTGAACTGCCTGAAAGTTAACTTTTCTTCTGACACATCATCTTTTGAATCTACTGGATTGTCTTTGCCTCACAAGAGGAACCCTCATCATGTTTTTCACCCATGCATGATGAAGAGTGAGGAAAAGGACTGCTATTCTGTTGGAATGTGGGTTCTTTAAAATGCTTTGTGTATTGCAGAATCCACCTACAATGGACCATCTCTTAAGGATAGGTGTCAATGCATCACCATAACACTTAGGGCCTGATTTATAAAAGGTTTGCGGTTGTTAAAACAGGCTCAAAACGCTCAGCGGCCGCAAAAATAAGCAGCAGGTGATTTACTAACGGCGCACAGGCAAAACTGCATCTGTTAAACCTGCAGCAAGACACGCAAAGTAATTTTAGCGCTTTCCCCCTTGATTAATATGCAATGTGGGCATTTCTGTTAGAAGGCGCAAAATATTAGGAGGAAATAAGTGGGTGTTCCAACCGTTCATTTGAATAGTGCTTTTTGCACCGGTTAACAATTGCGCAATCACTCTTAGTAGGTCACCCGCAAATCAGGAACACGCCCTTGGTGCAATTTTTTTGCGTTGCACACAATTTTGCGCTCCTTACTTGGAATAATGATAAATCAGGCCCTTAGACTTACTCATACACTCATCTTTCTATCATAATATCAGATGCATCACCGTGATCTATCATATACAGTGGGGCAAAAAAGTATTTAGTCAGCCACCAATTGTGTAAGTTCTCCCACTTAAAAAGATCAGAGAGGCCTGTAATTTTCATCATAGGTATACCTCAACTATGAGAGACAAAATGAGGAAAAAAAATCCAGAAAATCACATTGTCTGATTTTTAAAGAATTTATTTGCAAATTATGG
Organism: Pachypanchax playfairii; assembly: GCA_006937955.1. Taxonomy (NCBI): domain Eukaryota; kingdom Metazoa; phylum Chordata; class Actinopteri; order Cyprinodontiformes; family Aplocheilidae; genus Pachypanchax; species Pachypanchax playfairii. The sequence continues at coordinate 6,913,171 of SSNP01000008.1, forward strand.
TGGAAAATAAGTATTTGGTCACCTACAAACAAGTAAGATTTCTGGCTTTCACAGACCTGTAACTTCTTTAAGAGGCTCTTCGGTCCTCCACTCGTTACCTGTATTAATGGCACCTGTGTGAACTCGTTATCAGTATAAAAGACACCTGTCCACAACCTCAAACAGTCACGCTCCAAACTCCACTATGGCCAAGACCAAAGAGCTGTCAAAGGACACCAGAAACAAAATTGTAGACCTTCACCAGGCTGGGAAGACTGAATCTGCAATAGGTAAGCAGCTTGGTGTGAAGAAATCAACTGTGGGAGCAATTATTAGAAAATGGAAGACATACAAGACCACTGATAATCTCCCTCGATCTGGGGCTCCACGCAAGATCTCACCCCGTGGGGTCAAAATGATCACAAGAACGGTGAGCAAAAATCCCAGAACCACACGGAGGGACCTAGTGAATGACCTGCAGAGAGCTGGGACCAAAGTAACAAAGGCTACCATCAGTAACACACTACGCCGCCAGGGACTCAAATCCTGCAGTGCCAGACGTGTCCCCCTGCTGAAGCCAGGACACGTCCAGGCCCGTGTGCGGTTTGCTAGAGAGCATTTGGATGATCCAGAAGAGGATTGGGAGAACATCATATGGTCAGATGAAACCAAAATAGAACTTTTTGGTAGAAACTCAACTTGTCGTGTTTGGAGGGGAAAGAATGCTGAGTTGGATCCAAAGAACACCATACCTACTGTAAAGCATGGGGGTGGAAACATCATGCTTTGGGGCTGTTTTTCTGCAAGGGGACCAGGACGACTGATCCGTGTAAAGGAAAGAATGAATGGGGCCATGTATCGTAAGATTTTGAGTGAAAACCTCCTTCCATCAGCAAGGGCATTGAAAATGAGACGTGGCTGGGTCTTTCAGCATGACAATGATCCCAAACACACCGCCCGGGCAACGAAGGAGTGGCTTCGTAAGAAGCATTTCAAGGTCCTGGAGTGGCCTAGCCAGTCTCCAGATCTCAACCCCATAGAAAATCTCTGGAGGGAGTTGAAAGTCCGTGTTGCCCAGCGTCAGCCCCAAAACATCACTGCTCTAGAGGAGATCTGCATGGAGGAATGGGCCAAAATACCAGCAACAGTGTGTGAAAACCTTGTGAAGACTTATAGAAAACGTTTGACCTCTGTCATTGCCAACAAAGGCTATATAACAAAGTATTGAGATTAACTTTTGTTATTGACCAAATACTTATTTTCCACCATAATTTGCAAATAAATTCTTTAAAAATCAGACAATGGGATTTTCTGGATTTTTTTTCCTCATTTTGTCTCTCATAGTTGAGGTATACCTATGATGAAAATTACAGGCCTCTCTGATCTTTTTAAGTGGGAGAACTTACACAATTGGTGGCTGACTAAATACTTTTTTGCCCCACTGTAGGTTGGAGAGAGAAGTTGAATGTACTCATTGCTTTGTGTATTTTTGTACAGGAATCTAAACGTGCATGATTATGTGTAATTTGCTTCCTGAATGTCACCTTCATATGAACCTGCTGGACTTAGATGAGAAAAACATAGTTGTGGGAAGATGTGTGTTAGTTTCCAAGCACTGTTGTTGTCTGGTTCTGTGTAAAATAAATGAAGAAGTTTCCTCTCAGGTGGCCAGATTTCATTTTATTCACAGCAAGACATAAATGAAGAAAATTATAATTGGAAGATCGGTGTGTATGAAGAGGTCAGTAATATAATGTATATCAGCATGACTTAGTGAGTCATGGTCAGTTATCAGTGAGTCTTGTTAATACAGGCCAGAGGCTCATACTGGTGTGTTTGTATTAAATTTGTGCTATTTGCATCTCCTCATATTTGAAAAGCACATTTTTTACATTTTTATACAGCTACAAATAATTTTATTTTATTTTCCTTTTTAAAGACAGCACTCTTCAAACTTGTCATTCACAGTTCACAGTTCAATTATTTGAATTTAAATGTCTTTTGAAGCTTAGTGCAGGATGGCAGCAGATTTAGCTTATGTTTGTCACTCGATGTTTTTGCTAGATAAAATATTTGTAAGAAAAAAAAAAAAAAGTTCACTGTATTTCTGTATAAGATAAAGTTCTATATTAGTTTTTTTACAGAATGGATCTTTAATGGCCAATGTGTATTCTGCACTCAATGCACCTACTTGATATGCATGTTGAAGATACTGTCTGTCCTGATTTAATTCTACATTTGTCTATTTAAATTTGCCCAAGTCAGTAGTCTTTTGTGACATTAATTTTATTCTTTTTCTTTCATTTTTTAAATCCTATTTTATCTTGTGAGTTTTTATAATATTTTCTGATCACAGTTTTTTCTCATACACTGCACAGTCAAAAGAATGGCTTCAACATTGTTGCCAACTTTAGCTTTGATTGGAACTCATATTTATTCTGATGAGTTTAGATAACACCACAGCTAATATTTTCAGTAGCAAACATTTTCACCAAAATTTTGTTTGTTGGAGAGCCAGCTCAGAGTCGATTGAGAGTCAGACCACTTCTTAATATCTTCTGCTGCACATCTTAAAGTTTTTCACAGAGTTAATGTCTGAAATTTGTGGTCAATTCATGTTTGAAGATGTTATCACATGACTTCTGAACAACTCTTTTGCACCTCATCAGTAACACTCATGAGGCACAAGCATCTTTGAAATATGTAGATAACTCCAGACAAAAAAGATCATTCAGCTGTTCACTGAACGGGCCCATTTCTTGAGAAAATAACATTGCCAGAACTAAACCTGACTAAATAAATCAACTCCACATAATTAAACTATCCCAACACATGTGCACTTAGTATGATGGGTGAGTTACTTACGTCTGACAAATCCAATAATCTGGAACATGTATGAATCTGACATGAATCATGAATCTGAGTCCAAATCTTGGTCCTTAGTCTTCTTATTGTGTTGTTTGCCCGTACAGCCTAATAATCAAACCTTTCCAAACCATTATATTTCCATTACAGTTTATCTTTCTTAAAATATATACATTTTTAAGTACATAAAACTATTTCACAATTAAGGCTAAATTACTTGTTTCCTTCTGTAGATTTGCCTGTTCCCCTAATTAAAATCAGTTGCTGACATTTTCCTTCTGGGTGAAGCAGCATATGTTAGAAGTAAAGAAAGGCCTATTTAAAACAGCAGTTTGTGCATATAGATAGCCCATTTTCATTTAACTTGCAGCCCCACATCATGATGATGTATTGGTATCTTATAAATGTATTACTAAATCAATAGTGGTGGGCCTGAATTTCTCAGTGATTGCCTTGCTGTTTTGCATTATGGACTGTTTGCTGGTTATTAGAAGAGTTCAGAGGCTTGTAAGTCTTCATGATGGAGTTTTTCACAGTAGGTGACTGAGGGAAGAGTGAACATACGCGCCACCTCTTACTGACTAAACCATCTGGAGGTGAACAATCTGTTCATGAAAGAGGTATTGTGTTGTGTACTATGTTTTATTTAAAAATGAATGGTATAAAACTGGAAGGTGGAAACAACTCACAGATCCACAAACCTTGTGTTGCTGTGATAGATGTCAGTTTTTGTCCCTAGTTTTATTTTCTTTCATCATTTATCTCTTTCTCTGTTCCACACACCGGAGTTTGCATGCTTTGTTCCCCATTGGATTATTTATGATTTATTGGTCTCAGATACAAGACTGTCAGGTTTTGGCACAGGCTGGTGTACGGGCTTTGACAGCCAACTTAGAACCACACATTTCAGCTGAACTGTAAATCTCTGCTAAGGGAATATGTTGGAAAAGCACAAAAGGAAAATATCCAGAGAATCTTAGGATGAAGAAAAATTATGATGCAGAGGTTGTAGTGAAGAAATCTCTCTTCGAAGTCAACTCTGAGCCATACATACTAAAAGAAATAGATGTTTCCTTTTATAGACAGGCAATAGCAACTACTTAAAAAAATATTGTTTGTCCAGGTCACGATTAGAGTTTACCGAGATGTAGTTCAATATTTTGTTGTAATCTTTACACAAAGTAATGCTGTATGCTGGTAACCATGTCACGGTGGTCTGTTCAATATGCCGTTTGATAGAACACTGTGGAAAGAGTATTGTTGTATTTGGGATGTTCTTTCCTTATTGGAAATAGAGTAAGACTGAAAATTCATGTTAACTACACTTTAGGATTAAAATCATTCACGCAGGTGCATGCACATGCACACATTTATTGACACACCTTTAAATGTGGAAGGCTTTTAGGGGTTGTAACTTAAAGTCCTAATTGATTGGTGTCCAGAGTTCTGTAATTAAACTGGTAATAAATCAGATCCCCAGTTAATGAGACTGGATGAATGTGACAGTTTAACCTGTAGACATCAGCAGAGCTTTGTGTCACAAAGATGATCCGCTGTTACCACGGTACCCGAGGCTGTCCAACCAAATATGGCTCAGAGTAATTTTCTGTTGCCAGGTGGATGTTTGAACCCAGTAATAACAACCTGCCACAACTAATTTATGATTGGTTGATTGGACCATTGGGGCTCCAATGAGGCTGACTCATGGGGTCAGCTGAACTATCTCTCTTGTAAAATTGCTTTTATCTCTTCCTGTACTTCACATACAATCAGTTTTGCTACCAAGTAGGTCAGCTTCAGTCCTTTTTAAATTTAAAGTTCAACTTTAACTTTGTATTTGTTGTATTTTTGCAGACAACTGATTATCCAGTTTTAGTGTAACTAGATTAAACTCCTAAATTTATTTTATGAGTCTTCCTGTTCTACATTAACATTGATTTGAAAAAAAGTAGGATTGTTTTGTATTTTAAAATGTATTATGATTAATAATAAAAAACAACAGGACTTGATGAGCTTTGAGTTCAACAAGTAGATTCAATACAAGTCCAAAAGACTTAACCTGCTCATGGCAGCACAAAGCCTCACTGGATTATTCCAGTTTGAACACACACAGACACACAACGCAAAGCTATGGGATTGGGAGGTAAAAGCATTTCAGATAAAGGTATTTATAGTAAACAGAAATGCCATTCTTACCAAAAGTCTTTCCCTTTTCTTGATTCCCCACTCAACAATGTACTTATTTTACTACATTTTTGTTTTCACTCTGTACTTTTGTGTTGCCATTTTTATTTTCTTTCTACATTGTTTTCAGAAACATCTCCTCTCTCTGTGTTCTGTTTTGCTATCTACACAGACTATACAACTCCAACATTTCACCTTTATCATGACTTCCTACCATCTCCACTCCATAATGTTGCCTTTTCCTGCCTTTCAGTTGTCCTTCTTTTCCTCAGCAAAGACACTCTTGGGTTTCATTCACCTCTGTTTTATGGCTTGTCAGCAGATGACAAATGACTCACTGTTTTGCTACTTCTCATTTTTCAGTCACGTTTGCTTTAATAGTATCATTCTTTCACTTGTTTTTTTTGGAATGGCAAAGTTCAAGCAGTTACTGATGTTTGCAAAGTCTCCAAAGACAAATGTCATATTCCTCCTTTTAATATCACAGATAAGAACATGACAAGAGCTAAGGCTAACTACCCTTTTTACTTGGTGCTGACGTTTACACTAAATGGATAAACCCCATGCGTCAGTAAATTCATATGTGCAAGAGCCAAGAAGAAATAAAAATATTTAATGTATTTTTAAAAGAAAGCTTGGACTTTTGTTCTTTTGTAATGTTTCTTTTTTTCTTTATTTTAAATGTTTATAATAATCAATTCTATTGCTTTTCACTAAAAAACTGAATGCAGCCAACAGATTAGACCTCTGTGTTATGTGACTAGGAATTGAACTGAGGACAAAAAAAAATAGAGGCAAATTTTGCTATTTTTATTTTCCAACTTTTGTTGAACATAAAAACCAGAAGATCTTGTGATCAGTATCCCACCTATAACATATGTGAGTCTCAAAATAATGACCTAAAAAATATTTTTTCAGCTCCCAACACATCAATTCATCTGTTTTAATTACACTAAAAAACTCTGTCCCTCTGACTTTTTCTCGAATATGACCCATTTTTATATCAGATGTTTGTCAAATAAACACATCTCTTTGCCTTATTGTTACTTTATTGTTATTCTCTAAATTTCCTGAACTAGTGCTTATTCCATGTTCTGTTTTTTTTCTTTTTAAAATAACAAAACATTATACCGCTGACCTTCTTATTGTGTTCGTCTGGTTTAGTGACAGTTCAGGGAAAAGAAGCTCAGGTGAAGATGGATGGAGGTGAAGATGAGCCATGATGATAAAACAGCTTACTATGGTAGTGAAACTTTTAGGAAGAGAGATTCCTGACATTCCACAATAATGTGATAACAGACTCAAACACAAACACACAATCAGTTAACAGTGACTTCAGGGGACATTACATTGACTTACAGTTATTTCCTTGAGGCCAACCCAGCTGTGCTTACACATAAATGGAGATTTCACAAAAATACCCACATCAACTTAAACATCTAAAGTATGTTTTGTCACAAGCTTAGTCACTTCCTTTTGCTCAGTTCTTGCTTTCAAAATTTCCTAGTTTATGTATTTATTTTTCAACTTGGTTTGAAGCTGCACAGTTCACTGGAGCGTAGTTTCTCTATTTTAATTTAGCCTTCTCATAATACAGTATTTAATAATATCTTCCTGAATTTATTAACATAAACTGAGCTAATTCATTTTTTTAAGCTTATATTACTAAAGGATTCATATGTTGGACAAGAAAAAGGTAGACATCTAGTNTTTTTTTGCCACAATAACTAATTATGATGCTTTCCAAGGCTCCTCCAGACAGAAAGGAGATTTGTTTTCATGGCAAGATTAAAATTAAAGCAAATTAATGCTTTTACTGCAATTACTCTGAAGAGTTCTTATCATATTCTCAGTCTAGTCTAAAGGGTAAAGTGTGAGGAAAAGAAAGATTTCATAGATTACCACTATTATTCACACCAAGAACAATTTCCGCTTGATTATAACATTCATTCAGTATCTTAACCAATAAAGAGACCTAGACAGAGATTGAGAGAGTAATAAAAGAACAAGTCACTTACTGCCATTGTGTTTTATTGTGTCTTTAATTAAAAGAGTTGAACTTGGGGCGGCAAGCTCAATTACTGAAGAAAGCCGTGTAAAAAGCTATGACCAAATCAGATACACTCACACACAAATAATAAAATGTGCAGTCTTTTAAAACACCCTAAGTAGTTGCTCAATCTGTTCTGTTTATAATCATGAATTGTTTGAAACATTGTTCTGTCTGTTTTACGTGATTTTGTAACCGGCAATATGAATACTGTTGTCAGCCCCACCACCCACGACCCAGACACACTCACACATTCAGACACACACACTCAGACACACATTTTGTTTCCTTATTTGTTCATATGACATATCTAAAAATTCAAAAATGGCTCAGGCATAAAAGTAAACACATTCCAAACAACCATAGAAGCCCTTTCAGTTATACTACAAAGGAGTTGGATGGGAACAAAAATACCTAAATTAGACAGGAAGAAAGACGACCAATGTTTGGACATAAAACAGGTTTCACAGATAGAAGTAAACATTCATCTGCTGTGAAAACCAGATGATTGTATAAATGCATTGATCAGCTTTTATTTAGTTTCTAAATAAGATAATAACTGTGGTTTCACTTGTTGCAAAAACTACGGAAAACTATTTCATGTTTTTGTATGTAACTGTAAGTTATTATTAAAGCAGAAGACAACTAAGATATTTACTTGTTTTCTTGACTTCCTGTGTTTTATCTGTTTCATTCTCTTTTTACATATTTAATTTATTGTGATGATCGTTTCCCCCTAAAACTCTTTCCTTCATCTTCATGTCTCAGTCTTTTTTTATCTGTCTCTAAACACCTTGTCCTTTTCTCACTTTTCACCAGCTGCTGCTTGTCCACACAGGATCCCCTTTACCCTTGACACACACACATCTGTGTGCACACAGATCTGCGTACAACCAAGATGACGTAGAACAGTGTAAGTTATATAGAGCCTATAGATGAGGCTGCTGGCTGATTTGTTGCCTGTTAGGATATAAAACAAAGACAGCTCTCTTTTCTATACACACACATGAGAATACACAGTGTCACAGACATGTAACCCACTGACACACAATGTGTCTGCGCTCATTTTAAGGTCTTGTGCTTTCTCATGACAGTATGAAAATACACTTTCAGCAACTAGTCAAAAGCCAATCACAAATTTCCGTATGTTTGGATTTGGTAAAAAGACTTCTGGGACGTTTTTCTCGATAAAAGTAGCTCTCATTTCCCCTCTCTCCATCTCTCAATCCCTCTTTCCTTTGCACTCACCCCCCCCCTCACTGCCTCTTTGCGTATGGTTTTAGTTTTCATCTCCTATGTCCTTGGGGCATTCTAACTGCCCAAACTTTTTGTGCGGTCTATGTTCAAGTGTGTGTCAGTGTTTATGTGGGTGTCAGATGTGCTCTTCTAACGTTTGTGTGTGTGACACAAATATATTTTTCGTATTTGTGTGATTAGGAAAGAGCAAGGTAATGCAAGCAGCAAAATTAGATCAAGTAAGAGCTAAACTAAACTCTGTGAGGTCCTTTTTATATTAGTCATACACAGTCGGCTGGTTGTGAAACAAGCCAGTTCTCTGATCTGACATCTCCACAGGGAATAAACTCTCTCTTTTTATCTCGGTTTTATCAATCCTCTTTTCTGCATTTTCTCAAATTCTTTTCTATAAAAATGCAAAAATACCTCATGAATGTGTATGGAGTAACGAGAAACATATGGGCCCTTTCGAAAAACTCACCGCCTCTCCTCTGAACACAAATGTTGGCTTAAGGGTGTAACACATACTCACAGACTGACACAAGTACCTGCTGACATATTTAGACAGACACAATGTATAAGTGTTGTCTATTTAACATCTTTCACTTACACTTTTATGCACTTGAAAAACAGTTATGAGCACTCACACAGTCAAAAACACGGTGATGGCATGTTTTACAGACCTATAATATGTTTAATAACAGTAGCAGAGGTACTAATGTGTGTGCTGAGGTCCATAGAAGACAATAGTAGAACTTTATGAAGGTATGAGAACCTGTTTAGATGTACAAGATTAAAAAAAACTTGTAAGTTCACATTTTTCTGTATGTCTATCCATCATTTTTCTTTCTACATATGCACACATGAATGGATCGGCTTACACCCTTAAAAACCAACAGGAAGGTGCCACTTGGTTAGATTTTCTACAAAGGTTTTCCCGCTACATGAGCTCGTAAGGAGACAGACTTGTAATAGTATTTGCACACAGTCGTGGCCTTTTGGATTTTTTTTTTTTTTTAAGTTTGTGGTCTGAAAATGCTCCAGATAGACTAAACCAGATAGAAGCAACACAATAAAAATATTTGGACCTGCTTTGCATCATTGCTACATTCAAAACCAAACCAATACATAACCCCGATTTGGATTACCAGGATTTCAAAGGTCACAAACACAAGGCAGCTAGCCCATATATTTTCAGGGTGACCTCTTAAAATCTAAATTGACTTATCTGAAAAAAATTAAAGTAAATTTTTATATGAGGGTTTTAAAAAAATAGATATGAAAGTACAAGAACTAAACTGAACCAGAGCCAAATTCCTTGTGTGTGCTACATACTTGGCTAAATAAACCTGATTTTGACTCTGATAAAAGCAATAAAGTTATTCTCCAGGCTTGTTGTAGTTGGGAGATATGTTTCTAAGCTTCATTCTAAAAAACTAATTTCACAAACTTATTCCTTTAACACGATAATATTACACTACACTAACACCTTTTGTTTTCCAGTGAGTGATGCCTCTCAGATGGGCAATAATGAATTTGAGGATTTAAGGAGGATGATCTTAGATTTTAGAGCAGAATCTTTTAAATCTTTGTACTTTGCCTCATATACTTTGAAACATTATTGTCCAATCCACTTTGGATCCGTTTGATCCAAGAAAATCATCGTTTTTATCTACTTATTAACCCTGATATTTGAATTACAGAGGTGGTTGTGATAACTTTAAGGAATAAGGTCAGTGTTTAGGTTAACATTTTAAAGCATTACTAACTTTAACACAATAGTCTACTGCAAGTAACTGAATTTATTCTCAGCATATGATAGTAGAATATCCAAGAAGCATCAGTAAAACCAAAAATCACTGTAGAAATCTCCAGCACTTAAATACCAACATTATCGGCTTTCCATCTTTTCTGGCTGTTTAAAAATGGAGACACACAAACCTTTAGGATTAGTTTAGAGCCAGCCTTGGCTATTTCAGAATTCCCTGCAGGTTTTGACAGTCCAGACACCTTGAACATCCTCCCTCTTTGATGAGGGATTCCTGCGGACTACAGGGCAACTATAGCTGGAGGGGTGAAAACACATGCAGGAACACAAATCTAAACAGTTACATGTCTGCCAGCACACACACACAGAGTCATGGAAGCTCTTAGAAATGAATAGCTGTAGGGTGAAAACACACACATACAAACAGCAGAGACACAGAACGTGTCTAGGCGAGTAACAGATGGAAGGTGGCTTTGATTGCTCTGTTGACCTTTGACCTCAAGGTGAAAAGCTACCAAACAGTTCAGCAGCACAAACACACACACTCAGTCTCCTGCATACACAGAATCTATCTGTTTTACGCGCACACACACACACACACACAAACACACACACACACACACACACACAAGTGTGTTTTGGTATCCTTATGGGGACCGTCCATTGACTTCCATTGATTTTAGTAACTAGATTTATACCTAACCCAAACCCTTTTACTAACCTTAACCATTACTGATCTATAACTAACCCTAAGACTAACTAAAACTCTATTCACACCATACCTATAAACCTAACCCCTAACCCTAAAAAGGGGAGTCCCCCTTATGGGGACCAGGCTTCGGTCCCCACAAGAACCCTCGGACCCCAGAAAGATAGTAAAAGTCAGGAAACGGGTCCCCAGGAGGTCAGAAATACAAACTCCCCCCCCCACACACACACCTTCTGGCATTTGACATAAAGGTTTAGCTTCTGAATCACTGTGAGTGTGTACGAGTGTGTATTTGAGGGTCACATCCCGCAGTGTGGAGGTTAGGTTCACTACAGCCAGATTTACTTTGATCCATGAAACAGGGAAGGCGAGGCAGAGTCACAGTGTGGTCTTTATCTGCATCTGATTATCTGCCACACAATTTAAGAAAAACTAAAGAACTGAGGTTATTGAACGCAACAAAACAAGAATATACAAATAAAACAGGCACAGTAACTAAATCAGAAGCAATTAACCACAAATATGTTCTTGTAATTGTAAATATAAACAAAAATATTATAATTCCAATCATAATGAAATACATCATGATGATCTTAATAAGTATCATACTTCACAGCTTAAAAATCCTTTATTTTGGCAGATTTTAACTTTGTGTTTGTACATTTAGTTGATCATCGTACATTTACATCATGTTAAACCAATCACTGTGCAGTTATTACTGTAACATGATGGCTTTCCTCATATGGGGAAACTTCCTGCTTTGAAGTGGATAAAAAGAACCTCTAAAAGGAGTTCTATGAACTATGATCAACTACAGCTCATTTTTTTTGAAAAAAAAAAGTGGTGAACTTCCTTAGATATTTATTAGAACTATCAAAATGACCCTGCAGTTCAAGAACACCTGTAGTCTGTGTTTATAACCTTGACCAGATTCCACAAGATGCTTTGCTTTGGTCGAATCTGGTTTTTATTACACCCCACAGTGAGGTAAGTGACATGCAAGCTGCTTACCTGTCATCAGCCTGACTCAAGGACATTTGTGCATGTAGAAGGACAGCAGATCGAACCACCAACCCTGTGATCAGTGAACCAAACTCCACCTTAGCCACGTTTTTACAATTACTCCAACCACACTGCAGTTTTTTCTTTTCTTTTCTAATCTACATCAATTTTATCCTGAGCAATATTTGAAATATCCACATTTTTCTTTATAAGTTAATTCTAGTATTATTCCCTTTTCCAACAAATAATTAATATTTTTACATATGTAAAATAGCAAAGTCAAGGGAGGGTGTGCATCATAAGGTTTTAGCAGCAATTAGTAGAATGGGAAGGTCTGCGCAACACAACATTTACCTCCTCTCTTCACCATCAACCTCAACATTTCCAACAAAAAATAGCAAATAAAAAAAAGCACTACTTCAATGTTTAATCACTCCAGCAAGCTGATATTCCTTAAACAAAGGATATGAGACTGAGAACACACCAGCAGCAGAAGCAGAGAAAAAAAATTACTAACATTAACTAACTGCAAACTTTTTCTTTTATTTGATGTAAACACAGGTTGACTGAAAGGCAATTTGACATTCTGCTTTAATGTCCTAGACAAAATTAACTTTCATTTTGTGATAACATTTTCCTTTTCTCAGAATAAAGAGAAATTGTTCATGGTTTTGAATGAATTACGTAACAAAATAGTTTCCAACGTTGGTTGTTCTTGCCAAAGCTGTCAACAGTCATAAAAAGTTCAATTTTTTAGCAGCAAAGAAGGCGTCTGTACATTCTCATCCATATGTTTCTGAAATGATTAAAACAACATGTTTGCAAATAGTAAAAGCTGCTGGAAAAGCATGGAGGGAATTTAATGTTTTTTTTTTTCCTTTCTATCAAGAACAATTTAATTGTCAAGTTATCAAAACAATATGCACAATATATGCTTGTAAAATATACAAAGTGCCCCTCCTTCTTTGACACATACATACAAACATGGGGCGTCACAGTTTACTGCCTGACCTTATCAAAGCAGCTTTTATAACTTTTCCCGGATCTGATTCATAAGGTGCGTCATGTTTACAGATCCAAGCCTCTGTCAGCTCCACATGGCTATTGTTTACTGGCAGTTGCCTGTTAAAGCTTCACTTTAATAAAAATGGGGTACCCCTCTTCACCCCCCTTGACCTCACTAAACAGCAGACATCAAACGGAAACAGGGATGTGTGACTTTACGACTGATGGCTTGACCTGACAGACTGATAGCGCCGTCTGGACTAAGATGAGTGTGTGTTTGTACGTGTTGTGGTAGTCTGCCTGTGGGTTATTGATGGAGAGACGCTCTTAACTTGCTGCAGCTGTGACCAGAGTTCCCTTCAGTTCTGTCTTCATTAGGAGTTTGATTTATGCAGAAAACCCCAAAAAGAAAAAAAAAATCTAAATAAAACTTAATTTTCACAAAATAAAATCACCATTTTTGCTGTCACTTTTAGGGCAATTAATTTTCCTTTTTTACTTGGAATATATAATGTGGATTTACCCATAAACTGCAATCTTTGTTTTGACCTCTAATTCTAATTTCACCTCCTGCTGCTGCTTCCTGATCGTGGAGCTGTATATATTATAAAGAAAAGCCGGATTGTTCTGCTCTTCTTTTTTCCTGCTAGGTGTTTAAGCTCTATACTTAAACCTACATCCTGTCTGGACTCAAAAACTTATGTCAGTGTGATCCCGGCTCAGTGTGTGTGTTTCAGCGTGTACGGACATCTGTCAACAGTCCTGCCCTGGAGCGAGACAACTCTGATTAGGTTTTTGCATTGAAGCTCCTTCCATACTCTGTCATTAATGTCATTTTGCTAATGTTTGACTAAAAATACCCACAGGAGTACAGCAATAAAACACAGAAAGGCAGTGGTAATCTTCTCGAAACACTACTCTGCCTCCTTCCTTCATCTGTCAGTCACACGTGCCTTTTTCTTCACTCTGTAGTTTTTTTTGACATGTCAGAAATTTTTTTTAACAATCTCCACTTGTCTGTCTCTCCTGAGTCCTATTACAAGATGTTATCGAGCTCTCACTTAACACGTTACCCCATTATCCCATGGCTTGATTTTGAGAGAAACAGACATAGATGGAGAAACATTTACTTTTCTGTATGAGTGTGCAATTACAGTAGTTTTATTGGAGGACTTTCTTTATGAAACTTTGACTTTGCTTGACCATGACTATTGTAATGGCTTTTATTACTTTTCTGTTTGGCCACAATAAACGTGTTTTTTTTTCTTTTTTGCTGTTTTATTCAAAGAAAATACAATCACGAACATAAAAAATGGTCTCAGTTTATTTTTAACTACCATCATTTATTCATTTAATATGACATAAAAATCCAACGTTGCCATGGGCTGTTGTTTTTTCATTTATATTGTTGTTAAAAGAAAGTGTTATAAAAACACTTCAGATAGGGTTAGTGTGGGCTGCACGTGTCCTAGTGCACATATTTTTGTGTTGGTATTGTGTGTGTATGTAATTTGTCTGTGTGGAGGTGTGTGGCAGGGAGGGGAACTTCTGATGACACACACAGACACACAGTGTAGACAGCTGTGCTCCAGATGTAGCCTGTAGAGTCACGTCTAAATCCCATTTGTTGTCTTTATGGATGGTGGACATTAGGACCGCTCTCATCCAGCAGGGCTGACCAGTGGACCGACTGACCTCTCAGCTTATATTCTGATCAATCAAAGACAACTACAAAACCCTGTATCTAATTAAAGCACAAGGAGGTAAAAGAGGCTTAAAAACAAATGCCACACACTTTGAAAAATTGCTTTCCCAAAGACTATAATTTCTAACAGTATGTTACAAAATCTTATAGCACTTTATACATTAAGTTTTTTATATACATCTACAGATGAAAGAGGTAATGAACCATGTTTTTTTACAGAATAAAGCAGCAATATTTCCACCTTCATGTCACCACCCACATCAAACGCTCATTAAAAGGTGTTCTCGTGTAAACAAAGCCATTTGTTTTTACATTATGTGTTTCTTAATGCATCGTTTTCCCCATAAAATATCTTCAAAGACTTTCAGTATGTTTTTTTTACCTGCATCATATACAGTCATGTTTACGTGAGCTGAAGTAGTTTTTCTCTTCTTGAGCTTTTGTTACTCTTCAACCAACTGAAACGCTACCAAATGTTGATCAGCAAAATATGGTAAAAGCGTCAGATTCTGACCGCAACCTTTTGAGTACTTTCTTTTTTAATGTTGTTTAAAAGGACAAATCAGATCTAATGGCTTCTTTTACCATCAACTTAAAAATACAGAATCAGTTCTTTGGAATGTTGGCTTTTATGTTTGTTTATATCATAAGTAGACATAAATTAGCAGATAATTCAGCTATAATTTCCCCCTTTTTCCAGGGTTAGTAACTTTTCATTATAATTAATTCACAATCTGTGATGATGGGTTTTGCTCTCTTGCACATTGACAATAAAGGTCAGTATTAAAGGCCAATTTTTCACTCCTCCCCCCACCAGGTCACCTGCTCAACACATCTGTCCATTTTTCCTCCAATTTTCAGTCTTTATCTCACTGATTGAGCTGTATGTAACCCAACACCCATCTGTTTTATGTAGGCAGTTAAAAACCAATACGGTCCAAATTAGGTTGCTTCACGCTATGTCTGACTGACTTACTGAGCACACTGCTCAGTATGAAGCTCTCAAGTATGGATGCATTGTGGAAGCAGTAAAAAAAATTAAAACATTGGCTAGATTAGACATTCCTGTTGTGTTACAGACACACACACAGCTTTGAACTTGCTCATACTATCACACGCACTCATTTAAAATTCAGAAGTAGACAAATATGTTCGTGGAACACAACATTTTGTCTAACATTTCCCATTTCAGTGACACAGTTTTTCCTGTAAATTGAGGAAAAAAATGCATGACACTAATGTTTTTGAAATTACTAAAATTGCTGCAAATGAGTGAGGTTACCACATCGTCTGATATAAAGTCTTCCATGAGAATAATAAATCCTTCTTCAAGACTTGGCGAGCAGTTCATGTTTTTGAGTTTTAAATATTGCATTTATGATCAAAATTTGATGCTTTTATTCCAATATAAAAAACTGAAATGTCTTCAAATAGGGTGATCCATGTAAGGTTAAAATTTTCAGGGCAATCAAACAAGTTATAGATAATTTCTTGGAATTTCCTAAGTAGCCACTGACTTCATGTTAAAACATTGAAAACAAACTTAGCAATGAGGGATGATGTCAAATCTGATTTCAAGTGTCATATTACAATGTAGCCGCTTCATAGATTTTATTTCCCTTCTGCTTTTCCTTTTTAAATTAAATTTAATTTGCAAATTGAAGATTTGTGTCTGCCATCGACCTTCTTTAAATTACTGTCTTTCCTCTGAAATGTATCTTACCTCAGATTTTTTGGGGGGTCTTTTTTCTCAGGTCTAACTTTCTCCTCAGGTCAGATCTGGTAGTGATCATGCATGCTGATCACTTCAAAACCAGCAGAACTAATGCAGAGCAGAAGAAAAAGCTGTGATGTAGACAAGAAGAGAATAAAAAAGAAGAGGAGGTGAAGACCTAAAGACTGAGAAAGGAGTTAGTAACAAAGAGACCATTAAAATATGAGACAAAGGGAAATGTGTCAGAAACTCTGTTAAGGTCATTCCTCGCCTTAAGGAAACTGGTGGTTGTTACTAAGAGAAGAATAAAAGAGTAACATTTATAAACCCTGTATTTGTCTGTTTGGAGGTTAACGCTAAATATAAGTTAGTGTTACACTGTGACTGACAACAAGGTTTTTATTTTATGCATCAGATAATGTCTGAGACTGTAGTTTAAATTTGTTCATCTATTTCCAGCACATAGAATTTAAAAATCACCTCTCTATAGTTTAATTTTGCTTCATTCATTCCTCAATCCATACGTATATCAAGATTATGATAAAACACTGTAACACATCTTCTTACAACACTTTTTCTTGTGATTGCTCTGTATCTTAATCCATTTGTTCTTCATTCTTCCAGCTGAAGGCTTTTTTCTTCATCCAATTATATCCTGTAACAGAGTTGATGTGCATTACCTCTCAGTCATTCACACCTTTATTCTCCTTTCACAAAACACCTCACACAGCTGAGCTGCTGCGCATTTATTTGCATATTAGCATTTTTAGGAGACTGACATGTCTTTCTCACAAAAAATAAAAAAGAGAAAGGCCACAACATCCAGAGAGTAACCATTAAAATACATGTAGTTGGTAGTTTTTGGATTAATTTAGTTAAATTCAATGACATAATGACATTTTCAATGATCATATCTATCCCCTCTTTTAAAAATTCTCATGCCAATAAGATATCAGGTGCTGGCAAACTTTTCTTCCTTTTCTTTCTATTTCCACCTCCCACTTATCTCCCCTCCCTTTAACATCCCTGAACATTTAGCTGTTTTTTATTAAAAGTAGCTGCGATTAAGCAGTGCAATCTGACTTTTTTGGCTTATGGCAAACATGATAGAAGCTTACGATGACTAGCACATGTTGACAAAGATGGGAAGGAGATGAGAAAGAAAACCAAAAGGAAAGAGATGGAGGGAAAAACACAGAGGAAAGGAAAAGTGGCTGTAAAGATTTATATCAGACATAAAGATAAGAATCTGAAATAAAGAATGAGAAGAGAGGAATTTCAAAGATGACATTGCGTCATTTGATTAGATTACATTTATGTGGAAAGATTTTTACTGTTATAAAAATGATTTATGCGGACTAATGGAAGTCTTTATTGTTTTCTGCATTCTTTGCCTCCCACATGTCTGTCTTTCTTTATGTCTCAGTTTCTACTTTCTTTGAGTTTACAATTAAATTTAGTAATTCGCCCCTGACATAAAATTAAAGCATCTCATTTCTGTGTTTTGCACCTGCCTTTTTGTTTCTTGTTCCTAACATTTTGTCTCTGGAATTCTCCTTTTGCTTCATTTTTATTTCCTGAACTTTTCCTGCCACCTCATTTCTTTTTCCTAGTCTTTACATTTGGAGTGTCAATGTAATGTCCAGTGTATCAATTATAGCTTTTTTGTTCTTGTCTTTTTTAACTTGACCTTTGTGAACTTGAGCACGCGTGTGTCCATAAATTTGTATATGTGTATGAGCGTGTAAAAATATTAACACGTCACCACACTTTCCTCACTGCAGTTCATTGATGGTGATGAATAACAGGTGTTGACTCTAAATGTAAAAACACACCGATATACACACGCACACACACACTTTAGAGTGATAGATATGATTTATGGAGCTGGGACCTATGAGCTGCTGGAACAACATGGTATCAGCCCCAAAGAGGACATAGAACATGCACGTGTGTAATGCACAAATACATATGGACTGAACACAGACTGTTTCACACACAGAGCATTTTTGGCAAACATGGCAATCTCCATTCAGTCCAGAGGTGAGCTCAGATGGTAAAGATCTAGCAATGAAAACAGTTCAAGTGGAAACTGTACTTATTCATCTTTAGGAGGAGACAGTGACTTGTCACTGCTGCTTTTTAAAATCTCTGGCCTGTAGCGACTTTTTGAGACTGAGCAGACACGTAGTGCCAAACTCTCTATAGTGGTTGATGGCAAAATGACAAATTCTTTATTCTTTGAGCAGTTTCTAAACACAACACAATATTATGAACACACTAGTCCATGGGTTTTTAGCAATCTTGTAATATTAAAGGGGCTCTTGATTAAACATTCCCAAGGCTTTCTGAAAGTCTTTGGAATTTGGCAGCTTTTACATCCATTATCAGTATGGTTCTTCTCCCGTGCTATGGCAGCTTATTGTGCAGTGTGTACCTATAAAGTGGAAAAGTGAACAAGTTTAGGACAAAAGAAGAAATGTCAGGTCTAAAACAACTACAGCATCTACAGCAAATTAATATTTTATAATAAACAGGAAAAAATAGCAAAAACCTGACATAGGACCTGAGAACCGCATCATCCTTGAGATATTAATTTACTGTATGTCCAGTTTTCTTTGTTGTTGTTAAAACACAATAATTTAGTCAAGAAAACTGTTAGCTTTTGTAGTATTTACAGGTTAATCTAAAGCAATGAGACTAAATTATGTTTTTATGACTCTGCTGAAAAAGTACCTAAAGATGTGTTTTATTTGATAAGATTCTTTGTTAGGTGTGGACACAATGCTGGTTAATTCCTTGAATATAGGAGTTATTTTATGATTGAAGGATTCACAGGTCAAAATTAAGTTGCTTAGCAAACCGAACAACATTTCTGTGAAAATGATCAGAGAAACAAGTGGAAAAACAGCCAATATTTAAAGATCAACCTTGAAAGACTTTCAGAAAGCCTGGCAAACTATTAAAGAAGACACATTTAAAAGATTCTAAGTAAGTATGGTTCCTTGGAAACCAAATATAGAGAAATAAATTATGACTCAAATCTTTAACATGGTACTGTATACAGTATGACATGATTCTGTCTCATTTCCCCTTGGGGATTAATAAAGTTTGAATTGAATTGTAAAGAACTGAATTACTAAAGACGTTGCAGGAAAAATGCCTTGAATAGTATATCTACAGATTGATGTTTGGTCTTTTATGTTGCTCTCGCCTGTTCAGTCTCAATGCACAACTAATAAAAAGTTGCTGAATGTCATGCAGTCTACAAAGAATCTTGATGGAGTATGTGTTGAAATGACGTTAGAGCAATTCACTGCACAATGCGTCTGTTAACAAACTTATTCTTAATATTTTCATGCACTAGTGGCCTTTTACAATGAAAAAGAACAAGACAGTGACCAAAGAGAAGGGGATCATTTGCAGCATGAGGTCATGTACTGGCTTACAACCACCATTTTAAACACAAAACATCTTATCACATTCGTTTCAAGCTAGCTACTTTGGTTCAAAGGAAAGTTGACCCACCACTACAATCTAAACAGGTACAAGACATCCATTTCTAATTCAGATAGTGCTTCTCTTTGTTTTGTCGAACTCCGTTGGATAAAAAATAATTAATTAATTTCATCTAATTAATTTGCATTTGGTGTTGTGCAGAATTTCAGAGGTTTTCTTAATACTTGGATGCAAACAGAGTTAGAGAGAGAGAGAGAGAGAGAGAGAGAGAGAGAGGCAGAACAATTTAAAATAAAAGAGAATTAAACCCTGGAGTCTTTTCAATGAGTTCCAGTCTGCTGAGTCACAGACTGACCATTAGTACAACTGTCAGTGTTAATTGCTCTCTATAGACATCACACTATTTTCAGATTCTTTTGTTCCAACTTCATGCAAATGCATACCCAGCTTTGTTTGATTGCTTATGCTTATCTTTGTTTGTTTACTTGTTTGTTTGCTTGGTAGGACTTTTAGTGGCCCACTTGGGTAAGGACTGCTGCCTTGCAGCAAGAAAGTCCTGAGTTCAACACCCAACTGAGATCTTTCTGAATGGAGTTTGTGTAGAGTCTCAGTTGTCCAGGACATGTCAGTCCCCCCCAAAAAAAGACAAGGGGCAAAACTCAGCTGTGCAGCTACATCTTAAGGATAAAGGACACTCTTTTCAGGGCAGTAATGTACACACACCAATATCTTTATAATTTCTTTCTTCCTAATATGATTACCTCAGGTTTCTTCTGTTCAGACATACAGAATATATGGACTTATTTCTTTATTCGACATCTTTAGAGCGGAAAATCTTAATCTGTAACTCTTTAATCCTTTAACTTGACATGTTTCAACTGTCCTCTGAAGTACCTTGTGACACTTCTGATGAACACTTCAGAGGGTCGTAGAAACATGTCAATGTAAGTAAAGAAATCCTTACATTTGTCTGAACAAAGGACAGTTGGGATAATCATAGTAATGTACACATTTTGATCAGAGAAAGATGAAAGAGAAGATAAAGAAGCCATAGATTTTATACAAGAAAAACCTACATTAAACAGAGATGGTGGCCTCAGGTTTCATTTAGTACCTACAATGCTGCATTAATTCTTTTTCCCAGGAATCTTCACAATTCAAACTGTGAAACTCCTTATTACAAATTCTTGAATAAAATAAAATAAAAAAAATCACAGGTCACAATGACTTAAGGACTCTCAGGCATGACAGATATTTCCGTGATCCTTGTGACTAACAACGGTATTCCTTCTTTGGTCACAAGAACTTATAAATCTAGAACTCCCAAGATATGAACTATAGAAGTTTTTTGGATGAAAGGTGAAACAATTTCAAGAAGGTGAAATAGAAGTCCAGTCACCTTTAAAAGAAGTCCTTTTGGACTTTCTGCATAGAGTTCTGTCATCCCCCTCTAGCATGTTTGTGTTTCCTCTGGGAGCTCTGGCTTTCCACAGACCAAAATCATGCATGTCAAGTTAATAGGCAATTCCATATTGGCCCTAGGTGTATATGTGTGTGCATGATTGTTTGTCTTCATGTATGGCCCTGTGATGGACCAGTGGCCTGTTCAAATTGTAGCTACTCCTGTGGTCACCCAATAAATGCTGGAAATAGGGACCAGTAGAGACCAATAGGGAGAGAGTGGTGCTTTGAAAATCAGAAACTATAGAAAACCACAGGAAATGAGTGAGATTACAAACAAAAGCGAAAGTGAAAAAAGTTGAAATTTAAGAAGTACCAATTAGTCAAGCGGTTTTTTGGGGCAGGGTTTTATGGATTGTTGCTGTTCGACTATGTACGATTGACAAGTGAAGAGGAGAAGAAAGTTTGAAGTTTGGGGAAGAAACTCAACTCACAAGTAGAAGGAAGTGACATGTGTTCTGCCTTTAGTGTCGTAAGATATAACTGATAAGAGGGAGGAATGGAAAGAGTACAATTTATTTAAATTTTTTAGAGGTTCATGAAGTTGAAGTAAATAAACAAAAATGGTTTGATGTTTGGTCCATTGGTCCAGCTGATTGTGATACTTCTTGATACTTCCATATTAAATTGTACTTTTGCCAACTTTGAGTGTATATGAGGTCACCACAGAGTTTACCACGATAAGTGACAACATTAGGCTCTTTTCAGCTCATTTAGATTTAGACATTGTTATCGGACATCAGGGAAGATCCTGTTTAAATGAAACAGAGCATTTAACAACAATCGTTTTGTCTGTAATAGTCATATTCTGTGTATGTGAACCAGTTCAGATACAATCTTAGTTACAGCTTTGCAGCAGCCAGTTTTTTACTGTTCTGTTAACGCTTTCTATCATTTCATAACTTGTTTTTTCCCTGCATATCTGAAATGTAGAAGCAGAAACAAAGGTAGAAATACAGGAAGAAATGGTCCATAAGTGAAAATAAAGAAAACCAATTAAAATAATAGAAGATGGAATATAGCTGCTTGTTTAACTACATATTAGACATATTAAATATTTTAATAAGGTTTCCATCTTAACTCATGGCTATAAATAACACTTTTTAAAATTTATGACGAAACAGCAGAAATTAATATACTGAAATTTTGGCTAAAATATTATACCGTGTGGTTGTATATTTGCCAGTTTGGAGCCCTTAGTATGAGTTTTTGGTAAACGTAAGTGAAAACTTTAGATGGGATTTCCACAACTTATAAAAAATGAAGTGAAACCATGCCAACTTCTATAAAAAATAGTGATGATCTCATGTTGTAAATCACTTATAAAAGTGTATATTACTAGCTGATGTCCAGTAGGACCACTGTGTATTACACATAAACACTTTGAACTCACAATGATTTAAATTTTAGAAGAAGATAATCATTAAAGTTGTACAATAAGTCTAGCTGTGTAAAATTACACTTAACCCTTGAGCTGCCAGATTTTTCTCAGCAAATTCATATTTTTGGACAACATATTTTTAAAGGCTTTAACTTAAAAATGGTGAAAGATAAAGGGGGAGTGTAAACGGTAAAATGGTAAATGATGTGTACTTGTATACAGCATTTCTTAAGTCCGATTCTGACTCACAAAGTGCTTCACACTGCAGTATGTTATTCATCCATTTACACACACACACACACGCTTGGTGGTGATAAACTACACACATATTGTAGTTGCAGCTGTCCTGGGACACACACTGACAGATGTGAGGCTGCCAGAAACCGGTGTCCCCGGATCCTCTGACCACCACCAAACAGGAAGAGTGGGTGAAGTGTATAACCAGAGGACAAACCGACAAAGCAATCATTTTCTGAACGGAGCAGAGATTTGAACCAGTGACCTTCCAGCTACCATACAACCTGCTCTACTCCCTGTGCCACTTCTGCCCAATGAGAGATAAAAGGACAGTGTTGGCCAAGTATCAGTGGGTATATCTGGTTTCTGTTAGTTTCAAAGCTCAGAGGCCTTCATCTTCAGCATCATCTGATCCACCCCTCATCCACCTCCTGATAGCTCACCTCCTCCTCCTCCTCTCTCATGCTCTGTTATTCCACTGCAGGTAGAACACAGGCTTTCTCCCCCTCCTCTCCTGTGGTGCAGCACACCTGGTGCAGAGACTTGGCTCTGCCATCCCGCTGCAGGTGGAACATAGTATTTTTTTCTGAATTTATCCCACTGTGCAGTGTGCTTAGCACTGGGATATAATTGCTCCCTCCACTGGCCAAGGAACCGTCACTAGGCTTCACCTCAAAGAGTGAATCATCAGCTTCAAGTAAGAAGTCTTCCCCCTCTGAATCTTCATTAGCAAAAATGTGATGTAACACCTGCTCTGCTGTGAAACACTTTGAAATCATGTTGTCTCAACTCTCTCAATCGTTCAGAAGCACATTCTTTTATATCCACATGATAAAGTTTCCCATTGACTCCACTCCTTTCTTGCTCTAATGTTTTATGTGTGACTGCAAAGAAATGTTGTGTTAAAACCAAACATATATTACTGTCAACTTGTGGTGGCAAGTAAGAATAGCAAGGGTAAATTTAAAGACCTGTTTATTATATTTTCAAGTGGAGAATGAGGTTGTTACAAATGTGGGACTTTGGCAGTTAAAAGGTTAAACAATTGTGCTGCTTTCATAGTTTAATTTTAACATGGATTTCATTGTTAACAAGACCTCCTGTCTTTTAAACAAAAGTGAATGCTGTGAATAAGAATAATGGTGCGTTCATACCGGCCCAACCGTGAACGTCAGAAGCATCAAGTTTACATGTAAAGTCTATGGTGGAGTCCGTCAGACCAGTGTCAGAGTCTCTGCGTCGCTTTGTGAGCGTTAGCAGCATCAACTTTTAAAGATTTTCAAGCATTTAAGGCGTTGAAGCTTGAAACGCGAGCAACACAGAAGTTCAGCTAGCTGAACTTTTGACGCTCTTGAAGCGGCATGTCAACCAGTCAGAGCGTCTCATCATAGTGACGTAGTGACATCACTGCATGTAACCTGAATGAAGCAGGAAGTGGTAAAACAGGGCACGGGACAGACGGAAGTAGCGCTGGAAGCGAAATGGTTTAACTCCTCAAACTCAGAACGCATTTGAAGAATGAGGTGTATCCACAAACGGAGTAAATAAAGCCAAGCCACTCTCTCTATATGATCCGCCATAGCTCAGAACATCCGATAACAAAGGAAGCCTCGCCTACGCGCTCTTTTTAACGGTCAAGCGTTACAAGCTTCAACTCCTAGGCGCTCTGACTGGCAGGCGTTACAAGCTTCAACTTTCAAGCGTCAAACTTGAAGCGTTGTGAACGTAGCTTGATGTTGACAAAGGGGCCGGTGTGAACGCACCATAATATGATTGATCTTCATCTCAAAACCCACTCGTTCATTTGTTTTATCGTGAGTGCTCAATCGGACATTCGCTGCTTGACTAGGTCACAGTTTTACAGCTCTTAATTTGGATAATAATTATTCTTTAGTCAGACTTACATTTGTAAAAAACCCGCCAATCCCGAATGAATGAATGAATGAATGAATGAATGAATGAATGAATGAATGAATGAAAACAAAAATACAATTTAATTTGAACATGAATTTGTGACTGAAAACAATTCAAGGAAAAAAAATAATGTTAAAACACAAAGTCAATTAATGAAACTAAATCTAAAAATTAAGTTAATTAATAACTTGCACAAGATAATCTTAGGACCTTTTCCTGTAAAAAAAAAACAAACAAAAAAAAACACACACATTTTGTGCTGCGGAGTGTGCAGCATTTTATTTGAGATTTAGTTGACCCTTGGGCTCATGTATATTCCTGGACTTCCAGCATGTATCCTGTAAGATGCTGAAACAATCTGTGGTTTTACAACATCCACCAAATTGATTTCACAAGGTGTTTCTTTCATCAAGTGAGGCTGTTATTTTTGCACTGAAGCATATTTTGTTTAAATTTTGACTGAATACCATTATTAGAATTTTACCCCCTAACTGACTACTTAATGCTGAAATGAAAGATAAATCCATCAGCTCTAGCTTTTCCACATTCAGCTGATGTAGATTGATAGCCCCGTACTGGGAGATAGACGCACACGTACACCTACACATAGTTAATCATGTGTGTGACGGTCCACAGGGGAGGTAGGAAAAATCTGGAATACCACTTGGGCTTCTCAGTTGGTGTGTGAGTTGGCCCTTTGCCCTGTCCCTCCACGAGCCGCGCAGTAAGGGGTCCGACTCAGCATTATCCCCTTGAGTCCTAAATGCTTGCACACACATGCACACACACAGACAGTGACTAACCTTGCCATTCCTCGGTGGGTTATTCACCAAACTGCCTGTCAGACCCTAAGCCCACCTACACCTGTCAGAAACTTCATTTCCACTTCCTGTTTCTGTCAGATGCAACACAGAGAGCTTCTTCTATGCACAGGCGTCCCATTCATTCATCACCTTTGCTGTTCATTCTAATAGGAGCTTCATGATATAATGCTTTTTTTGAGCTCTTTCATGTATCTGTTACTGCTCCCAATCTGTCCACACTTGTGTGTGTTGAGGGAAGCCAGGGCCACCAGTATTCCAAGTAATGTTTAATTGGTGTAATTAACCTGTTACTATGGTGATTAACCTAGGCAACAATCCCGTCAACATTATAATGACAAACAGGTGGTACCACTGCTGCCAGCCTGGACTCTCAGACACAGCAAGCACAACAAATCGCACAGAATATACTTTTTTTTTCACTTCGACACATGCTAGGACAAATTCAGGTACAATTTCCATTGTCTGATGGAAAAGGGGGAATCTTGCAATCATCCATCATGGAAAGTCACCATATGGAAGTCAGTATTGATAGTGTGGATACACAGTGTCACTACCAGGGATTCCCCTTGAACCTCTAGAATCTCATTTCACTGACAAGCCGTTTATAGGTTTCCAACAGAAAAAATAGAATATAAATGATTCCAGGCCAGATTGGCAGAAAGTGTGATCAGTGAATCATGATACATGCTTTCATGTGATTACTTTCTAGTGTTTTATACCAATCAAAATACATTTTTTACTGCCATCACAATGTCCAATTTAATCAATAAAAGGCCCTCTCAAAGTTACGAGGGACATACCTTAATGCCACATGATGGAAAGAACTGAAAGCCACCAATAGGCGATCAGAGACATATGGTAGTGACGAAAACAAAAACACTCAGACAGATAAACAGTATGGTACTGATGGATTTTCCAAGAGAAAGCACATTTATCTTGATGAAATGTAGAAACCCAGTAATGTTTACTTGTATTTTTTGTATTTGCTCAATAATGTGTGCATGAAGTCTCCATACCAATGATTTGATGACTGTTAATTCTGCACACCTTTCTCACTCACTTCAACCATAGCAGGCCAATCAGTTCGTTCCTTCATGACAAGAAGCAGGACACACACATATTAGTTCTACCATTTTCTATAATTCCAGCTGGTCAGCAGTGTATAATTATAGCTACTGCAAGTTTTTTTCATGTTTGATAAAAAGTTAGGCAAAATTTCTATAGTTCTTCTTTTAATTTCTCCAGTTAGATTTAATTTAATTTAAATGGCGGCTTGCTTATTAATTTTCCCTGCATGCATATTGTTATGTGTGAATATGTTTGTAGGTGTAAATGTAAGATTATGACATAGTTATTGACGGAACATTAGGGGAAGTTTTACAACCTATAAGTTTTATCACCCTTCATTCACCTCCGTTCCTTCCCTCCGATCAGTAATTTGTTTTATTACAATAATATGTCCCTATTTTTACCCACACTGAGTAAAAGTTAACATTAGCCATCGGCATTCATTTATGCAAATGTCATCACCATGATTAATTATTGCTATTGAATTTAAAGTTAAGTGGCAAACAACTTTTTTAGCATGTGTTTTTGACCAACAGGTTTTTACTTGGTGGTTACTTGATATTTTAAAAACCTTGTCATAATTACCTAAAATCTTTTTGTATTATTTTTAAACAAATTATTGACCTGACTAAACCCATGGTAAATATATAGCTTCTGTTTATCTCTCTGTATTCCAGTCCTCTAATATTTACTGAGAAACACAAACTGCAGCCCATAGATTGATTTGCATTTGTGTTTTAGGAAATATGAGCATGCAAATACAATGACAGAACCTTTGGGGGTGTTTAGGGGAGGAAGTTGTGGTTGCATTACATAAGTTTCCCCACCGGGGGACGCTGTATTGCAGTGTTTTAACACCATGTGAATGTTGAGGGGGGGTTACAGGTGGGGCAGTGATGAGGCAGCAGTAAGTGTGGGCTAGGTTTGTTTTACCTAACAGTCCTGTAGCTAAAGATTTTTGTGTCCATGAATGTCCCTCTGCAGACGCAGCACAGTCACTTCATTTTAAAGGGAATTCAGGTTGTTGATTGTGGCTGAGACTCTGACGAGAACCAAACAGTGAACAGATGCAGAAGCTTTAGTGCTGCTCTGTTCTGTAAGCCCCCATGGAAAACCACACAACCCCCTCTGTTTTGCCATTGCTCTGTATTTTTTATTGTTTCTTCTGTCCTTTCTGTTGTTTTGCTTTTTGCACTTTTTTCCTCTTTGGCAGGTTTAGATATTTTAAGCTTGGTTAAGGACCCACCATGTAATCCACATGCAAAAATGAAGCAACATTATATTTTCTAGCGTTAATCAAAACAGGTTATACCCATTTGGTGTTTCAGTTTTCTGTTTTTCTTTGTTTGGATGAGCGCTGCTTTGGGATTTGTCCTACTTTTTGTGCATTTATTTCCCTTTAAACATGTGTAGGTACTTTAGGATGCATGTGTGTGATCTCATGGAAATATTTGTCAAGCTAAGTTGTTTAATATCTTACAGACTGAGGTTTTAAAGCCAGCCTTTTTCTAAGTGTTAGCAGTAGATTGAGTTGGCTCACTCAAAACATGTCTTCAAACTAAGCAAGATAACTTCAACTTCAAGGCAAAGGACCCATTGGGCACATTTATGAGCTCTAAATATTTTTCTACTATTTCCTTCCTAAATCTCTGCTGCTCATTTTTACTAATTCATTTTCTTTTCCCTTCACCTCCAATTCTACCCATACCTCATCTGTTGGTGACAGTTTAAATGTTATTTCTTTCACATGTTTTGCACACTATTTTTTTAACATGCAAGGAAGTACTCATCTTTTTAGAAGACGTTTTAAAAAAATAATAATTTTCTTTGTAGGTGCTGATGGTGCACTTTTACCACAAACATTACATTTTCATTTTATGTGAACAATAAAACCATCTATCAACAGAAAAGTTAAACTCCAGCTGAGAATGGGAAAAGGAAGATGAACAGATGGACAAATGGGCAGGGAGGCACAAAGTGATAGCTTCAACACACCACTTCAAAATTATAGTAAAAGGAAATGAGACACAGGGAGAGAGAAATGAAATAAAACATAAAAGGAGAAATAAAAGGACAAGGGGTAGAAAAGAGAAGAGCTGGGGCTTTCCACTGATCTCAATGTGGATTCCTGTAGTCTAGGAGGGATTTAAAGCTAAATAAATGGGATTGGATCAATGAGACGTTTGCTCAACAGTTGGCAGAGGATCAAGTCAATACACTATTTTCCAGTTTTATCTGTTTTTTGAATACAAATGTTCTAAACTTGCTTTTCAGTAATGTCCTTTTTGTGTCTTTAACTCCCGTTCTCCCTTAGGCAAATTCCTAGCTTATATTCAGTGCCTATATATCACTAATTACTAGTAACAGCTGCCATTTTTAGTGTTGACATTGTTAAAATTGTGGATATTGTTCAAAACCTTTCATAAAAAGGTTTTTCTTGTATCAGCAATGAAACAGCAGTGTAGGTTGTAAAATACATCCCAATCTAAATTAAAACCAACCTTGTTTGCAGAGTTTTTTTGTGTATTTGCTGGTTTACAGTTTAGCTGCATTGATTCACACGCAAACATAAGCTCTTATAAAAAGAAACATGTTCCTAGAAATCAGACTACGTAGGCAGAAGTGGCCACAGCAAGAAAGAACCACTTTGAATGATGTTGGTGAACAGAATATAAACACTTAGGGCTAGTGTGTTACCAAATGACTGAAAACATTTTCATACTGCATGGAAATGAATTCTCAAGAATTATTAAAATCTAATGCTTTTTAACTTAGAATACAATATGGTTAAGGAGGTCGTGGGGATCATTTCAGATAATGTCTTTGCTTGTTTTAACCCCAAAACTTTTATGGTGGACAATACTGCTAATGTATTCCACATCCTGTGTGTGTATTATTTTAAACAATGTATATTTATCTTTATACAAGTATATCTGTGAGAAAAAGTGAAATGGAACCAAAGTCATTGTCTTAACACACTTGGACAAATAAATCTGATTATGAAAATGTGGGTTCTAACAATAGTAAGAGATAGCAATTCAAAACAATGCAGGTACAATGGCAGCAAGAGAGGTTATATTTCAAAACCAATGTAGTCAAGCATGAGTAACACTGTTAAATTAATATATTTCAATGTCTTTGTTGTTTAGCTTCTTTGTGTAATAAAAGGTTTCCTTTTTCTTGATTTGGTAATTTATTGGCTCCTTCTGCAGCACAGATGCCAAAGGACAACACAAACATGTTGCAACTGTCAAATTCAGAGTTAGAAGCTTTTACAATAGCTTTAGATATTTTAGACTGTTTTAATTATTAGTGAGTAATGTACAGTGGTAACAGAGAAAAGAGAGGAGAAATTTCAAAAGAATTAATAATAAAAAAGCAAAATAAAAGACAGTCAAATATGACAGAATGATTCAGAAATAAGGACAGAAACAGCACTTCAGTGTACACGTTTGATTAAAAGCAGTTCTTTTAATTAAAATTTAAGAGTTGTTGGGATTCTTATTTAGACTTAAAAGTCTGACCATGATTAAAACACTTTTTTCTTCAAAGTGAGAAGGGCAGTAAATTCAGTATTTTGCAGTGTTGTTGTAATGCTTATTTGCCAGAACTTTTTTCTCCTTTTCTTTGTCTGTTTCTGTATCAGTGTAAGTCTGTCCTGCTGTGTTTCATAACACTCTTGATGACCACAGATGAGGTCGTTCAAAAAACTTCTGAGTTTTGAACCTCACACATCATGAAGTCATTGTGAGTGAATGTTGTGCCAGCCGAGCCAGATGAAAGTGCTCTCTGCACCACAAATAACACCACAGTAACACAACTTCAGACAGTGATGAGGCATGAAAGACAGACAGACAGACGCAAAGGGACAAACATATGAGGAAACACTTTGGATGGCTGATTTAAAGGAACATGTAAAACACGATTCAGTTATAATTTTATCAAAATTAAAACATGTTCCTGTCAACGTTATAAAATGTAGAATGGGAGAGAATGTGACAAGATTACATTATAAATGTAATTTATTTTCTTTATTTGCATTAGGAATTTTTTTACTTTACACAAAAGACTGATTATTTGGTTCTCCAATGTTTTTTTTCTCCTTTTGTATTTTAATTGATTAATGCAGTGGAGCTGAACAGTAGACAGTTTTTTATTATTTTCATAGGGAATATCTTGTCAAAATAGCTACTACATTTCCCCCTTTTAAATTACAACTTTATTGATGCTAAAACATGATTAAAAACAAAATGCAACAAGAAGAATTTGTCTAAAGATTTTCTAAAATGAATAGCATTTAGGTCTCTTTAAGTATGGACATATTTCAGGATTAGGTTTGGACTGGATTAATCAAAGTTTGGGAAAGCTGAGGTTAAAGTGAACCTTGATCTACATCAAGTTATGTCTTTTAAGAGCATGAAAGACTCCCACTTGAGAGTCTAGGTGAAGACAGGTATGCAGCCAACTAATTAGTTTTGTGGATTAAGCTGAATGATGACTGGATTTAATTAGTCTTGTT
Organism: Pachypanchax playfairii; assembly: GCA_006937955.1. NCBI lineage: Eukaryota > Metazoa > Chordata > Actinopteri > Cyprinodontiformes > Aplocheilidae > Pachypanchax > Pachypanchax playfairii. The sequence goes on from SSNP01000008.1 coordinate 6,944,251, forward strand.
CTGAGTCCCTCTTTGTCTTTTTTATCTTTCATCTATTCCCCTTTTTTTTCTGTCACTCATGTTCAAAGGTCACCATTCAGACACCCTACCCTCTGAGTTAAAAGGTAGATGCCTCCTTCACCTTGTTTGGGTATGGAACATTGTACATACACAAACAAGAAAAAATATACAGATCTAGTGTAATCTGTTATTAGTATATTATTAGCTAGTACGTATAATTTGTGAAAGAAAACGTGGCGGGTATGCCTCAGCATTTCCTGTGCCCTGGCTGATCAAAGCAGGTCGCCTTGAGATCCGCCAGAAATGACCCTCCCTGTTAAAAGGGACTTTTTCCTCCATTTCCTCTAATTAGTTCATTTAGGGGGAATTTTTGAGCTTCTTTCTATTATAAAATGAGGTCTTGACCTACAAATGAGATATCCTGAGATGACTGAGATTCCAGTTTTAATTACACTGTGTACATAAAAGTGAGTCAGATTAATTAAATAATATAAGACTTTTCTTATCTTTAGTTTAAATGGTACATGTGTATAAGTAAAGGTAAGTCAACAACAGATTGTCAGCAACAGACAGCAATAAAAGCTACATAGTAAGCAGAAGTCTTTTTGCAGGCTGCATATTTTGTTTTGGTCCTCACACAAACACACACTAATGTTAGATGTTAACATTACATTTTTGTAAATTTGTGTTTATTGCTCTCTGAGGTTTTATTATATGATGCAAGCATTGATATTAATTAACAACAAGACAAGTTGGAGGTTTGTTCCTGCTTAGAAATGAATCCAGGTCTTCACAGTATTCAACCCCACAGACTCAATGTATTAATCCAAGTGATTCAAGTTTAATGAAATTTCACTTGGTCAAATTTTGCAGATGAGAAAAAAACAATGTCTCGTATTTGTTCTTTTTGTTTGGAATTTTAGTTTGAGATGGAGAAACACATTGAAATTTGTGGAGCTCAGTCTTTTCTTTATATTTGTTGGTTAAATGGTTTGGCTCACTCACAAACAGTGGCTAATTTTATTTATTTTTATATTTTGCTTGTGCATTTCAATCCTTTCTCATTAAACCTTTGCTAATGTTCCTTTTAGCAGTTGTAATACAAATCAGATGCTTGGACATACCTATCTACTGGTTGAACAACATGGTCTGTCAAAACTTTCACTCTACATTGTATCTATTGTATTATATCTCCACAAATCTGTATGCTTTCAGTGTTTTGACCCTGTAAAACATCGTTTACTGGCAATTTTCATTTTTTTCTAACATCTTGTGTTTTCCCCATGACTACTGAAATCTTCCTCTTTTCTGTCCCTCTCTGCCTGTGTCAGTGTCACCACCTCTTTTAATGGGTGTCACCTGCTAGAGTAATGGCCAGGGCTCAATGTGCCATAGCAGTAATTTAACACTGTCACACATGCGCACATGCACATAGGTGCAAGCACACACTCAGTGATGGATTACTCCAGGGACTGTTGCAGAAGTGCTGTATGTTGGGCGGCTGTGCAAGGATACGACAGTAGTAAATTAGAGGGTGTCTTTGTGTGTGTGTGCTCATAAAGGTGTGTGAAGCTCAAGTGACCACTACAAACTCACCATGCTGCTAGAAAAGACAGCTCTTACTGGAGGGTAACATGTTTGTTACTGTTTTCTTGGAGAAGTTGGTTCCAGTTCAAATTGGTTATGTGTTTTGTCAAAGATCCCCAGCATCTAATGTGTTTTAACAATAACTACTTCTTTCTGCTGGTTTATTTATTCATTTCATATAGCTGATATTAGTATTGGATACATATAAAAAACATGTAGTAAGTTTATAACTTTGTCTGAGTATGTGTAAAGCTAGAAGTAGGATCACTTTATTACTTTTATGTATTTTCTTTTCTGTTTGGTCCAATGCAACGTCTCTGATCAATCTGCTGATCTTATGTCAATAAAAACATGAAACGGTAATTATCCTCTCTCGTCCTTCACACTAACTCAAAAATAAAAATGTACTCACAGTATAGTAGTAATAAACAAACAGCACAATGGAGGATCATTTCAAGTTACTTTTGTCAAATTTACGAGAATAATACACACACACACACACACCAAACATCAAACTAACGCCACAGAGCAAAATACTTTGAAAATATAAAGATGTATGTGGTAAAACATGTCTGGTCTGATTTGGAAATATAAACAATTACAGTTTATGCACTTAAAAGCTGTCACTGGCTGTCATGTTAATTGTATGTACATCTGCATGCAATTTTTATGATTGTCTTCCATTACATATGACTGAACTCTTATAAGGTTCTAACACTAGTAGAGTAAAAATGCTTCCTATTGTCATTCGAATTTACAACTAATGTAGTATTTTATACATGTCTATGTTTCACATGTTGATATTCAACCTTTTGCATTAACAGTGAATAAATGATAAGTGAAAATTAAATCCAGGTGCACATTCTTGCTGCAAGTGCTTTAATATGAACATCAGGATTTCTGGAAGTCTGGAAGAACATTTTACAAAAATACAAGTTGGGCTACTTTTCATCATCTTCCCAGAAGTGGTTGTATAAAAAATAAAAATATTGGCTGCTTGAGTTTAACAGAAGAACTGCCACGGCTCAACAGCCATAAAAAGGTACAAATTATTACAAAGTTAGAACATGTTAATCCAATAGTGAAGAAAAAAGATGCCACACTGTTGAATGAGAAATGTTCTTTGTGCAATGTGGAATGAAATCACCCGAGCAAGACACAGAGGACTGCCACTTTGATTATTTACCTTGGCTTGGGCACATGATTGATGCAAGGCTGGATTTAAATTTACTACAAGCTGAGGTTGAAAGAAAGCTAGCATTATGTAGCCGACATAATGTAGGTGGTCGCAAACACAGTGAAATGCAAGAAAAGATCAAAATAGCTGATGGTTTCTTAGTCATAAACATCAGACACACATTTTCAAGTTTCAGCTTGAAAGCAGTGACCTATTGGAAAAGAAATATTTGATGTTTCCTTTCAGCACCTGGTTTGGAAAAAACAGAAAAAAGACACATTGGAGGGTGAAGGATGGAAAATGACTGCTCAGTAACTTCTGGTGTTCCCATATGATACCCACGTACCATGTAGTGTTTATCGTCCATTCACAACTTTGCAGTTCTTCTCTCCAACAGAGTTTGGCAAGACCTCAGTCGTTGCACATTAATACCCACAGACAGTAATGCTGAGGAGGAGGATTCCACTTTTGGGACAGCAGGTTCCACGTTCTCTGTTTTTATGCATGAGAGTGTTTATGAGCATGTGTATATTTTTTAATGTATTTTGTTTCTGTCTGCAACAATATTTAAATCTATATGTGTGTGTGTTTGTGTGTTAGTGTGACAGAATGCTTTCGAAAGATTTTTGACGTTCGACTGACAGCTGAGGAAGATGAATGACTTGCAGAAAATGGACAGCGAAAAATCAGATGGGGTTGGTTGATTGCGTGTGTGTGCGCGTGTGTTTGCTTGTGCATGAGCCTGCATCAGTGTGTTCATGTGTTTGCAGGAGGGACACCTGCTGGCTGACAGACAGTTCAGTTTATGTGACATAGGCAAGAAAAAGATGAGAGGACCATATGTGTGTCATAGATTTCTTTTCCAAATATGTATCAATGGCAGCAGTGCAGCACTTGACACAAAACAGAGACAGACTCTGAGCTTTAGTGAGCATCAGTGATTTCCAAACACCTCTCATCACCCCCATCAGCTGTTCCATAGTTTCTTCTATTTAACCATGTTGTTTGTTAGTTACCATGCAGTTATTTACTTATACTTGTGATGCCAAAACACATAAAACTGAATAACATAAGCACCAATGAGGGGTGATAAACAGTTTATGGTCACATGTTCCCCTAAAGCAACACTGAATTTAGGTCTTGCTGTGTGTGGCTCATGGATGATGGGATCAGATAAATTGGGTCATTTGGTTTGAATGTTGCAACCTGTTACACGGAACATGTTAGTTCTGGATGCTTTTAAATATACTCAACCAAACTAAAATCCCAGTCTCTGGTGAGTTCATCCTGTGATTAGAATTCTACAAATTCCAAACATTTTTAATGTCGTTTATATGTGGAAAACACTGCTACTTCACTTTAATCAGAAAAAGAGCCCACTCTTGTTTCTGAAGGTTAACATCTTTTAGAGAAACAATAACCTTGTATAGGACCAGATACCATTTTCTTCCTTTTCTGATTCTGATGTGAATATTTTTCCTGTTGAATTAGATACAGCTTTAATACTTTAGTTGTATTTTAACAGCATGTAGTTTTTCCTACCAGCAGACATTAAAGTCACAACATCAACAGTTAGAAGCTGGATCTTAATACAATTTAATTATTACAGTACAACATATGAAATTAAATGCTTTACATATGTTTATTAAAATACATTATCTTTCATTAAAAGTGCACATAAGTCTCCTTTTTTCTTTTGTTTGGTAATAGATGGGATCAGATATTGTGGAAAGGCACATAAAATACAAAGAAAATTAAGGTTACAAAGAAATATTATTAAACATGGATTACATGCATCTGGATCTACAATGCCTAATTCTAGATCTGAGGTCATCTCAAAGTTGAAATTAAAGAGTTTTTGATGTTTTACTTTCATTATACATAAACTTATTATGCCATGTCCACATTGGGGTCATGAATTAACTAAGAGTGGCAATAAAACAGATAATTTTACCAGTTCAGTCTTCCACTTTTTTCCTGTCTATAGTTGCAACATGAAAAGTTTAAACATAAGAGTGAAACAGAATTTAGCTCTGCATGGATAACAAAAAATCTAATAAATGAAACACCTCATTTGCTTCATGTAATGCTATGTATATATTTTTTCTTCATATTCTCACAACATATTTTGTCTTCAACATATTAAACGTCACCATCTTTGTTCATCAGACTCGGCTGTATGTTGATTAGGTGTAATACCCAGCTCTGCTTTGTATCACTGGAGGCAAGAAGGCACTAATTTATTTTATGATGTACTGGTAAATGAGGAAGGCAGTTAACCCGTGACCTGCATTTGATGTGGCTGGGCTTGTTTGTCAAGATTCACCTTGCAGTATGTGTTTCCTAGTACAAAGCGAGGCAGTAACAATTATTATAACATTTCAATTGTGCAATTGGTAGAGGCAATCATGGTATCCCAAAGATGAAAAAGCTTTTGTTTCATCTTTACCATCTGTTTGTACTTTTGATAATTTACAGAGTCTAGGGGTTACTGGTGAGGTATATTAAAGGTCTTTTCTGACCCATTGCGCTGGAGTGCAATCCCAGGTTAAACTCCCTTGTCTGGACTAGAAAAGGCTGCAGAAACAATAAAAACCAAACATGCATGTGTGAGACCGATAGTAACAGACAGGTTTGTCACTGGAATCTGACAAAACCCCAACCCTTTATCAATCATTGTCGGAGCTCAGCCATCAACCAAAAAACCAACATTCTCCCGGACACACATGCCGACACATGCTCTTATCTTCTTAAACAGGCACACAGACAACATGTCTGTGGTATTGGTGAGATTAGAGTTGTCTTTTGGGAAAATTAGTGGCTTTTTAGACATCACCTTCATCTGCAGGACACAACTTGGAAGCATTGGATGACTACCACAGACAGAGGGATGTCCCAGTACTACACATACTGCTTGGCTGTTTGCTTTAGCTTGATGGTTCACATGAAAGAAAACGCAGTGATGTGGACACATGGTATGTGAGAGAAAGAAAAAATGAGTGCTAGTGGAAGAACTGAGGGCGAGATGAAAAGAAAATAGGGTAGATGGTCAAAAAGAAGAGAAAATTCAGGGTTGGAAAGAGTGAGGTTAAAAGGGGGGAGACGAGCCTGTCATCTCCTCTTTGAGTTCACTCAGATAAAAGACTTTCATATTCATTATGTCATTCAGAACATCAGCACTAAGTGACGTTCAGACACTCCAGCTCAACACGATCCAGAACTCATGCACAACTTTTCCATCTTCTATTTTACCCTATCTGATTGTTTTTTGATTTTTTCCTGTAACATTTTGAAATCCTTTTATATGTTTTCCATATGAGGAGGCACAGCTAACTGTAAAAACTACTGTACTTCAACTTAGATATTTTTGACTTCATATAAGCCCTGTGGGGGTCTGATGGAGGTGTCAGGACCAACGCAGAGCACATGGTAACCTGACCTTCACCACAGCTATGTACCATGTGTCTCACAGGTGCCACTAACGTTGAAGCTGCTTCTAGTCCAGCGCAGGAGCGACACAATCAATGGCCGACAACTGAAATAACACTTTGTACATTGAAATGTTTAAAGCAAAAAAACAGTAATTTCACATCATCATGTTGTCACTTCCACATGATTGTGGTTGTTGGTGCTAACTGGAACAATATGAAGCAATATATATATATATTATATATCTGCACTTACAGTATATCTGAGCTTTATTCTGGTTAGTTATTCCCTCACAATCATTTTTAGCACTAACCAAAATTTAAAACATTTAAAAATGTGCTATATTTTTAATATTGCTGGAACATTAAGAAAAAATAAAAGTGAGAGAAACAATAACAAGCCACATTCATTGCAGCACAAATAGTCACTTATGTAAGGCAAATGTATTCTTGCATTGCAAAAAACTGAAGAGAATTCTACCTGTATCTCCCACATTTTCAGTGTTTTATGTTTTACATTCATTCATGATAGTGCATTTCAAATGTCAGAGACTTTAGATGATTAGTGATTGTATAAATGCTGGATATGGGTTTTGGACTGCTACGTTTCTGCTGTGGTATGTCTCTGTAGCCATATGTGTGCCATAAAGGTGTCAGCTCCAATACTAGACCTCGTGTGCTAGTTTCAACAACTGTCATAAAATTTCATTTATGTGGAAGACTTTCATCCACATGACTCTGACACTTTTGACTTGTCGCTCCATTTTTTTTACCTCAAAAAAAGAGACTAATTTACATTCTCCTTAAAATAGCTTCACTACAAATTTATCAAATGTTTTCCTTTAAATCCCAGCCATACTTTGCAGGAGAGCCTGCAAAGTATGGCTGGGATTTTATTTTTAAAAATAAAAGTTCTTTATTAGCTAAAAAATAACAAAATCATAACTATAAAAACATGTTAAATGTTGTTTTGTCCTTCAAAGCATTCCAACATCAAACAACAGTTTAAGTCATATTCAGTCTAATTAATTGTAAAATGGAACGTAGAACAAATAAACATTCATTTATAAAAATGACACATACAGGGGATTGGGATTTAACTTATGGAACTGACTTTGGTTCAGCTTCACATCAATGAGCTCATCTGCAGTTAAAGATGAAACAGGAGGGGAGAAAAAGACTGAAAATTCCTTCTGCTTTTGTCACATTTGATGGGAGACTGTTTTTTCATTCCTACTTTTAGGCTTTTTTTTATCTCTCACTTGCTCCTACATATCACTTCCTTTTTTAAAACTTTTGTTTTATCTAGTTTTTTTTCCCTTCCTGCAGCAGAACTTGGTTTCCTCAGTCTGTCTTTGATTGATGTAACGAAGTTCATGTTCAAATACACACTGTTCAAGAATGCTCATAAAAAATTTTTCTCAGAATACTGTGGTGAATAATCTCCAGAGGAGTTACATTGTCTTTCTTCTGTCTTTTGGATAAAGAGGTCTGTGGTTTGTAAGAGTAGAATTACAGTGGACCTCCAACACTGAAGTCACTGTGTTTCAAATTTAGTTTCTTGGTGGTAGAATTCTCCCAACAAGGGCTGAGGGTTGGTACTCTACTGGAGTGGGGTGTGAGTGGGTCTGGGATGTCTTGGGCCTATGACTGGGTACTCAGAGGGTTGGCAGGACCAGGTCCACTTGTGTGGACCTACAGGGATGACTATTACCTTAACTGGGAGGCTCCTGTCAGATCAGTGGGGGGTTCTAGGTGGTTACCAGTCAGGAACCTGACACCAGTTGAGTCTCTGCTGTCCCCCCAACAACTGGTCCTGTTTAACACCTGGGATTTGGGGGTGTATGTAAATAAAAATGCTGTTTTGGTTTTTGCTCATGGAAGAATGAATGGATTCATGTATGTGTTGTTATAGTAGGATTGTGGTGAAGCCTGCAGTCCATATGTGTGTGAGAGTTTATGCTTGTGTAGCCTTTGGATCAGAGAACAATGTGTGTGTTGGCTGAGGTTCGAGTGAAATGAGCCATTTTAATGAGTTAGTTACTGTAGCTTTGTCTCTGTGTGTGTGTGTCCTTAAGACACATGTTGCTCAGCATGAATAACTACATGTACATGCATGGACACACGCACATACAAATTATTTCTTCAAACATAAAATTTTCACGTTGGAAAACAACTTTTACAAGAATAAGTTTGCTGTTTCTGCTTTGATTGTGGTGTTACTGGTTCATTATGAGACGAATGCCAAACTTGTGAAAATGTGATTTATGAATAACGAACCTTTACAGAACTGAATGAGGATTTATCCATTTCAAATAAAAAGTGTTTTAACATTTCTCTCTAAAATTAAATGATAACAACTTTTACAATTTGTATAAAACATCTAAACAGAAAAGAGTCAGAATTTGCTTTTTAAACAAGCTATATGTTCAGCCAAATATTTTTATTATAATGCCAATAAACAGCTCTCGAACTGTAAAAAGAGAATTTAGACATTAAGTTTAAGTCACTGTTGCATCTTAAACTCCTATAAAGCTCAGCTCTCAGTCAAACGTTTGGAGGTCCAGTGAAGTATCCTATGGGGGTCAATAGGACCAAACGTTTGTGGATTAAGTCTTCAAAGAAGTGTCAAGGTTTCTCTGGCTTAAACTAAAATATTTATTTTGATTTTTGACTTGGAATTCCTCCGTCCATCATGCTGACCTATTAGGATTTGGTGATTAAAGGAAAGAAGCATTAAAACCTTCCTGGTCAGAGAAGGAACATTTTTTTCTCCATCTTGTTCTTGTCCTGCTGCTCAGTTTTGCACACAAAGCAATTTCAAACAATGTGCTTGATAACAAATATACACACGTATAAGCATGTGCACAGTCTAATATGAGAGGTGGGGTGACCTCAGTTAATAATCCACCTACAATGGATGTGGTTATGATGCAAATTGATCACATATCTTAACAGGTAATTATACACTGACTGTAGAAAACTGAGTGCCTTTCTAGGACACGATAAAGATGGAGGTCACACATTCATTTTCAAAATATTTACTCTATTACCTCCTTTCTTTTTATCCCATCTTCTATTTTCTCATGCTTTTTTTATTCTTCCTTTCTATTTCACTTCATTTGTTTCCTTCAGCATTATGTTCTTTTTGGTGCTTACCTCTCTTCTCTCCCCCACTTCCCCTTTCTACCCATGGGGCTCTCAGTATTCTGTGCTGAGCCCGTTTATTTGAATATGCACCTCACCACATCACACTTATAAATCAAGCCTACCTCATAATGTCTTGATCGCTGAGGTCACCTCAGATGGAGGCTGCGTACCTGGGCCTCCTCTCTGTCAAAAGCAGTAAATTTTCTACATGTGTGTTTTTAGTAAAATGAACTGTTATATGTAAGCACACACACATATGGCATCATATCACATAGTGCAGTAGGACTCAGACAAGCAGTGCAGTAGTTTGTCATAGAAGCAGTTTAACTCTCTCTGTCTGGTGCTCAGCTGGTCCACTTAACCCTACCAACCTCTCAGTAAGTGACACTGAGTGTTTAATCGGCCCCAGAGGGTACTTGCTGTTTTTAAAAAAGAAGAAGTATATCTGCAGTGGAAGGAAATTAATTTTCATCTGGGCAGAATGGTCAAAAGCTTCAATCTGAGCCTCCATGTATTTCCCTGGGTGATGGTTAGTGTCGCGGTGGACCACTTTCAGTGGAGACTGTACAATGGTTGCTTGCTTTATTTCCTGAACCATCTCTTTAAAAAGACAGAGTTTATTTTATCATTGAAATAAATGACCTGGTACTTTCGTTACTGCTGAAACTGCACAGTCTTCATCAGTGTGAGCTATCAAGAGATCTGCTGTTTGAAGTAAATGATATTTGGGGAGTTATGGGTTTAGAAATAGGCCTTTATTGAACTTCCCACATAACATGCTCTAATTCATAGTGTCCACTTAACCTATTCAAATGTGCCATTTGCCACCAATTAACATTTCGAAGGGTGATTTATGCATACCTTTAGTGCATTTTTTTTTTTTTTTACAATCTCCTTCTCCCATCTTATCTGTCTCTTCATCTTTCCTCATTTTCTTCACACTTTTTTTTTTACAAGTTAAACACAGCTGTAGTGTTTTCTGTATTTTTTTCTCTTCAACTACCCCCATTTTTCTTTTTCTCTATATCCCACTGAGACTTGACACACAGATCATATATTTGACTACTGTGCATATCCAATAACACTACATGTATATTGTGGCTTCATACATTCAGCCAGTCAGGACATTGAAATTCACACCAAGTATTGAAAAATACATGCAGCTGCAAGCAGACACTTGGGATGAAAAGCTAAATTATTGACTCATCTGTGCTAGATTGTCTTAACTGATCAATGTTTGTGGTTCTCAAGATAAAATGTAGATATTTTTTTAGGGTGTGTGACACTCATTTTGAATGAAATCACACAATGATGTAGTAAAAGATGGAAATATGGGAAAAAAAGAAAATGTAAAGGAAAAATATAAGGGGGAAAAAGCTGTCAAGAATTGGAAAAAACGAGGGGGGAATGGAACAAGCCCAATGTGAAACCAAAATAAATCTAAAATATTAAGACTTAAAAGATTGATGTGGAGTTGACACACTTGTACTAAATGATCTGTCCATTTCCAAACATTTCACCATAATGTGGAATTACACTGACTTTTTGAACATCTCTTTATCTTTCTGACTCTTTTAAATAAATATACACTTGTTGTAATTTTAACCCATCAAGCTGTAAATGTTTTGCTTCCAACCCCTTGATTGATTTAGATGAATATAACGTCATAAACGTGAAACTTTATAGTAATAAACTTAAGATTCCCAACATGTGATCAGAGCTGCTGAAGCCTTTTGAATGAGGTGAAACATATTCAGTAAATAGAAACCCCTTTGCTTTTCAATTTTTGATTTTTTAACTCATCAAGCATAAACATAATGAGCTATTCAGTGTTCAAAACTCAAATTTTATGATAATTATGTTCAGTGAGTTAGCTCTGTCCCATTGAAATGTGTGATTCACTGTGACTGACTGTCAATTTTCTTCCTTTACAAGCACAGATAACATCAACAGACAAAACAAACACACAGAAGCTTGAACAAGCAAACACCTACTGATAAAACACAAACCAGCAACTGGAACGGTGTAATAATTTCCTCGTCTATGGGTAGCAGAAGGATTTCCTCCCTTTGGGACAAAAGACACACATTTAGATATTTAAGTTGAGACAGCGGAATAAATGTGTGTGTGTGTCTGTAGCTGTTTGAGGAAATGTATTTCTGTTCTACATGTTTCACTTTCACTGATTTGATTGAGGAAGAGAGATAATAGACTTAGTGTGGCTACCATTTCCTGGAAATACTCGATGGAGTCTACACTAATCTCTGTACATGCTCGTATGCTGGCTGTTGGTTTAGAATTACTTTTTAAAAATGTAGAAAAACACAATCATATCCATTCCTGAAACATTCATTCCTTTACATCCTCTGCTGATTCTTTTCCACTTCTCACCATTTACCATTCATTGCCTCCACAGTTACAATAGTTAAATATACTGCATAGCAACGAGTAAAATTTACAGTATATTATACAAATTAATTTAAAGAACTGCAAGCCTAGTGCCAGTAACTGAGTCAGTATCAGAAAAGCAACAAAAAATAGAGTTTAAAGTAGCAGAGAGAAGTATGGAGACCAGTGACAGAATAGTGGCTGTTGTTTTTTGAAATTTAAAAAAAAATCTTTTTGAATTGAATCATGACTGAGCTCTGGTTGAATGGAAGCAGATGTGATTTATGGCTGAGAAAGTGAAGATTTTCCTCACCTCTATCGTAGCTTGTAACATGCTTCAGAAAGGCTAACAAAAATTAACAAGCCCATCTGGGTCTTATATTTTTATTCATACTGAGAAAAAAAAGAGCCTGTGGATATATTTGACTACTGCATTCACTTCATCTAAAATTAAAACCTCACTTATAGAAAAATAGCCAAATGAGAGTGAAATCCTATAGCCACACGGATATATCAGTGATTTTTAATTCAGTCAAAGTCAATTAAAGTACCTTTCTTTTTGCTTCTCATTTGAAAAATGGATCTGGTCACTAATTACCTTTAATGTACTTTTTTTTTAATGTTATAAATCTTTTACAGGGTGATAGATTGCAGCACGGATATTGAGAATCCCCCCTGCGCCACTAGATGGAATGGCTAGATTAATGAAGAGAGACCTGAGATGAGTTTTCCAACAACAATAAAACATATTTTATCTTTTATCTTTACAAATAATTACAATGAAATAGAATCAGGTAAGTATCATCCTTTTTTATCAAAGGAGGTAAAGATAGTTAGAATAGAAGCATGAAAGGACACATGGCTAAAAGAAGGAGGACAAGAAGGAGTGGGTAAGGATCACTGGGAGGTGTGGAAGATGAGATGAAAAGAAAGGCAGAGTGTCCCCCCCACTGAGATCTCATTTCCAGCTGTCTGATAATGCTGCTCTTCTTCTGCCCCTAATCTCTGCAAAGAGGAAATGAGAAACACACACACTTCCACACACTGTGAAACACCCTGTTGAGTATCTGTGCAAATACAGACAAAACTAAACACCAAACATAACACACGTGTTAGATACGCGGGGATGTGCAAACAGAAATGTGGCACATATTTAAACATGTATATTTAGTGAAGCTTACAAAAAACATAAAAGCCAATTTTTCACACATATGCTAAAATATTTCTGTTGTGATTAATGTACTTTTTCTGCACACACAAACGTGGCCATATTCTCTGCTGGAAGTCTATTAGCTTTTCTGTGTCAGAAGGTGAGCAGAACATAATGATTCCCAGATCCTTCCAGTATCTGTCTTTCTTCCTTGAACACAGAGCAAAGACAGCTGCAGATATACTGACAAGAAGAAAAGATGACGCACAACAGGTGTTTAAAAAAAAAAAGGACCCGGCATCCTTTTTTCTCTTTGTTTCTCTCGTATCTGTTAAAACTGCCTTTCATCAGTCTGCTTAATGGGCAGCTTGTCACTTTGATTCATGTCCAGTTATGATAAATTTGAAAGGCAAGAGCAAATGATTGCAGAGCTACAGTAAATACAACACTTAAATAGAAGAAACATCTAATACAAATGACTACAAGCCTAAACACTAAGACACGAGATACTTAGTCTTTCTGCCATCCATTAATCTCTCATTTCTAAAACATCTTTTTTGTGTCATCTGTATTCAGATCAACTCCATCCATCCATTTTCTATACCTGCTTGTTCCTGTTCAGAGTTGCTGGTGTCTGTCCACAGTGGTAGACCCTGGACAGGTCCCTCAGTCCCTCACAGGGCCACACATAAAGACAAACGACAACATTTTAGAGACTCCAATTAACCCTGTATTATTTTGGATGAAGAGGGAAACTTGAGTCTATGTAAAAAAAACGACCCTTTCATATGGGGAGATCATGCAAACTCCACGCTGAAAGGCTGTGTTGAGTTTCTAAACCAGGGTTTCCTTTCTGGGCAACAGTGCTGCCAACTGTGTCACTGTGCAGTCCTCAGATCAGCTCATCGAAACAAACTGTTGTGCCTCTTATGCTGCGTTCAACAGAAGCGTATGTTGCATGTGGAAAATGTGGATCAATCATCTCTTATAAATTGTATTTTCAAGGCAAGTGTGTCAGATAATTTCCTCAGAAATGAGGTGATCTCATCTTTGAGTGTGACTGATCTGCAGGGACTGATGTCAATGAGCTGGCAGAGTGTTTGATGGTGCTAAGGCCAAACAGAGAAGCATCACAGCTCCATCTACTGTCTACAAAACCCTCCTGTTGTCTTCTGCCAGACAAGGTGTTCCTTTGGTGAAAGCAGGCTACCTGCTGGGTGTAATTTGAACTCATCTTTTGAACTAATCGTCATCTTTTGTTTATATATTATCAATATTGCACGGCTCTAAATTTTCATCTACAGAAAAGAAACATGTATTTGTTTGTTGGCTTGTTGTTTTGAATTAGAGAAACATTTAACAGTGTATAAAATGTTTTTTTTTTTTAACTTTTGGTCTTTCCTTTGCTGCTTTCTCTCAGTTGGAACAGTTAGCAACGTAATGAGTGTTTGATTGCAGCAACATGACCTACAGGAATAAGAGAGCTTGGTCACAAAATCATGTATTCAGAATGGACATTACCTCATAAAAACATAAACCACTGCAGAGTTTCAGTGTAATTTAGTGTAACATATAAGGTTGGGTTTGTGTTTTCTCTCACTGACCTGTGAATAATCACACCATGTTAAAGTTTGGCATCATATCCTGCTGCTGTTCAGCATCATGACAAACCCAATAGTGGGTTAGTATTTATTTTTACTCACACGAGTTTGGACTTGATTTTTTAAACTGTCAAGGATGGGGTAAATTAATTTTGGGGCAAGCAACCTTCTTAAAGGAAGGGATTCTCAAAGGACTAATTATAGGTATATAGAATATTCCATTTATGGATCCTATGAGATAAAGTCCTTTTAAAAAACACTTTGACAATCTTATAATAATAATAAAAAAAATATATACATATATAGTTCCCTGGGCCCCTTTAAATAGTTGTTATGTATTGATACTGTAGCTTAGATACTGTAACTTGCAGAGTTTGGATTCTGTTTACTGTCAAGATAATGCAGCTGCCATGTGGCTGGGCTCTGTTTGTGTTGCTCACAGCAGATTGTTTAGGTTTTGGTACAGTTTCAAGCCCGTGTAGGAGCTAGCCACTGTTGCTCGAGGTTCAATTTCTAACCACTGATTGTATTTATAAACTGAAATGATCACAAGAACATGAGTCATAAAATTGATTCAAAACAATATGATATGATACAGCACAATACAACAAAACCTGACAGTCTGACTGTTGCTTTCCTCTTTGTAAGAAAGGCCACCCAGCCTGAATGATACAAGTTTACTTTTCAGTGGATGGAGGTTTCTTAATTACATGATCTAAATGTTTGGATTTAGGATTAAAATATAACTGACAGTGCATGATTATAAGAAGTGGGGCTTTTAAAAATACTTTGCAGTTTATCAGTTCATTTCTGCCTCCTCATTTATCGTCATTCTCTTTCAGCAATCCACCCAGAAATATGCAGCAAGATAAAACATTTTGAAGGATTCTGTAACATGCTTGAAAGTAGATTTAGATCACATTTTTCATTTGTGACCCGATTTAACAAAGTAAAATTTCTTGCAAACTTGCGGTGAACTTCATTCATTCACTCATAAAACAAATGAAAACTAAGTTCAATAAAATTAAAACTACGTTAAAACTACTCCCAGTTTCAGTCCAATTTTTAGAGGCTGTTATGTGGTTGTCAGCCATTTTGCTGAGGTAAAGACGTAATGTTTTGGGATTATCCCGAGCTTGTAAAGACTGGTGTCGTTTTATCCTGGAAAGCATTAACAGTCTGGGGCAATTACCCCTCAATAGCTGCCTTCTGCCAAATGTGTGGCTGAGTAGCAGCATGTTTATGTGTGTGTGTGTGTGAGACAGGGTGTAACAGTCAGCATGGTGTGGTACATTATATTGCTGCATATTTGGAGTGTGTAAAAACTTTTGCATGTCTGTGTGTGTGTTAAAAAGAAAGACGGATGGTTTTGTGCACCATGTGATAACAATATGTGCTGATTGAGTTCTCCTGGGTCCTAACACCCCCCCATGCCTCCACCTCAGGTTACATGCACGGCTGTCACGCTTACCTCTGATCTTTTCATCATGTTATTGACCTTTCCTGCTTCTCACTTTTTTCACCTTTTGATGCTTTTATCTTTCCCTTTTTTTCCTCTCACTCTGTATCATTTTCCATTTTTTTAAGTGTAGAATTTTTTTCTGCTCTGAAGTTTTCTACATTTTCCTTCTACATTTAACATCCCGATCGTTCACCTGGGTTTTATATATATATAAATATATATATATATATATATATATATATATATATATATATATATATATATATATATATATATATATATATATATATATATATATATATATATATTGGTTTATGGATTCCAAGTTAATTTCTGGCCTCATTTTTTTTTTGCTTGCTCAAGTCATTTAGACCTCCCCTTTCTTAAGTTTTTTAAAAATGTTATGTTATATTCCGGCTTCACACTGCTCATTGTCTTTGTACATTTTATTCCTCATCTATTTCTTTGTCCTCTGCCTTCATCCCTGCCTTTGACATTCTTTCCCGACCTCATCTTCCACCCATCCACCTCCCTTTCCTGAGCCCTCCTTACAAACCCCCCACCCATCCTTTCCCTGCCCATGTCTACCCTCTTCCACCCTCTCCATTAGCAGATTAGATTTAGTCCCATAATGCTGCTGGGCACCATGATTTTACTGGCTCTCATTACTCCTAAATCATCTTTTGCCTCTTCTCCTTCTCTGTCTCTCTTTCCTCACTCCCTCATCTTCCCATATGCTTACACACACATCTGCACAAATGCAAATTCAAACACACATACACACATGCACACACACACACATACACACCATATGCCAAAAGCCAAGGCTGCAGTGTGCACCGTATCACCACTGACTTAGCAGCATGGCCAGTGATTTGTGTTCCAGTGTGATTTGGTGGGAGGGGAAAAATTCATTCAATTTCTGCCTCTCCATTCTTTATTTCCCTGGATATGTACACCCCCCAGCATATAAATGATTTTCATATCAAAACCTTTGAGGTGGATTACATTTGCTTGCATGACATTATGCAAGTTTTTTGGTATGATGCATTAATCTGCTGCACCTTTTGTCTTTTGCGGGACAGGCCATTTAATTTTTTGTCCACGTTTAGTAATTAGTCAGTAAAGAAAAATCGATGTGAAGAAGGAGCAAAACAAACAGGCAGAGGTAGAATAAAAAAAAGAGTTTTAAGTTGCATCTGTACATCAGAGTTCTATCATTTATTGTGGCAGTGAGTTAGAGTTTTACATTAGGTGGCTAAATTAATGATCGCCACATAATTTAATCATGTTTTTACAGCATTCATGTGTTTGTTTTGCTGGATATTCCATGCTTAATGTACCATAGTAACATACTGTACTACCTACACATTTGAGTTATGGCAGTAAGCCTAAATACTAAAAGAAAAGATCCTTAGCCTTTCTGCCATCCTTGTCCTATGTATTGTCATTACCATGGTGAACTCAGTCAGTGTGGCTGTTATCTGGCTGGTTTGTGTCATGTCGGACACTTTAGGTTTTTTTTTATACCATATACTGTAGTTCGTTGTATCTCACAACCACATGGGAATTCATCAAATTTGTAAACTTATATTGTATTGTTCAGGGTATAGGGTGGTGAGGGTTTATCTTAGGGTTCACCTGTGAGAAGCAAGTTATTTTATATTAAGGCCATGAGTGTGTTATAGGTCCAGAACACAGATACACAAGACGAACAATCACGCATGACCACACTCAAACCTTAGGTCAATTTAATACCGGCATTTGACCTAACCTGTGTTTTTTCTGACTGGAGGAGGAAACCTGCTCATGAGAACATGACATCTTTACACAAAAAGATCCTTTCAATGACATCTGCACGTATTCTGGTTTAGTGGTTGATTTAAAAGAACAAGCTTGTTTTTTTTCTTGTTTATATTTCAGAATAAACTCAAATTGCATACATTTAACATTTCATAAAAAAGCTGAAGTTGTAAAATGATACCAATCCTCAGTAAATTATAAAATATTAGCACTGTTCTCCAAGTTAGAAACCATGTGCATATCAGCCTTAATCTTGCTGCTCAGAGAAAATCTCTGATTTGTCACAATTCGCTGCTTGTAAATCCAGTTCACATTTATCCTGTCTCTCTTTTTCTTTTATTATTCTGAAATTGAGCAGTCAAATATACCAGAATCAATTTCCTGCACCTGTTCTCCATTTTTTTTTTCCAAACTATGAAAAAAAAGCCTGCTGGAGAGGAACAATGGCGCAGAATCGGGATCCACTCAATCTAATCGCTTAGCCTTAATGGACACTGCTGCTTTTCAGACACACCCTGCAAGGCACACACACAAACAACTCACACACAGAAAATTATACAACCACAAATAAGTACATGTCATAACATTTATTCAACCAGTGCACAAACACTTGAGGTTACAAATACACTTTTACAGTCTTGACAAGGGCATGGGTACACTTAAAGGTGCACAGACAAACAATACACATGCAG
This sequence comes from Pachypanchax playfairii, assembly GCA_006937955.1. NCBI lineage: Eukaryota > Metazoa > Chordata > Actinopteri > Cyprinodontiformes > Aplocheilidae > Pachypanchax > Pachypanchax playfairii. Next base: position 6,962,689 of record SSNP01000008.1, read on the forward strand.
ACAAACACACACACAAACCCCTCTCCTCCAGTTAGCCCTGACATTAGCCACTTGCTTTTTCTAACTGCATCATGGGGCTTACTAAAGAGATTAGGACCTAGAGACAGCATAACAACCACACACACACACACACTCAAACACACACACCAACACTTAGATACACACAGAAATACACTAAAAGTGATTTCCTTTCTCTGATTGTGCCTTTTAGGATTTTTTAATCTGTTTCCCATCCTTTTTTGTTCCATATCATTCACTTTCTTGTCTGACACACATACATACACACAGTCACCCATATACACACACCATCCTGCAGACAGGCCCCCAGGCTAAGGAGACAGCAGCCAGTAGCCATTGTAGAAGACAGTGTGTCAGTGGAATTAGCCTTCTACTGCATGGGAAAGGAGGATGACAGTTTTCTCTGTTTGCTATCACATTCAGTTTATTTCAACAAGTACCCTCAGACAGATGCAAGCTTCTTAAAAGCCTCTGTTTCTCTTTGTGTAGTTTTTTCACTGCTGACTAACACCTTCAACAACTGTTGAGAGCCTTTGACTTACAGCAAACACATTTAAGAATCCTATTCTTCCTTTTCTTTTAGAGTAGTTTACTAAAATGATCTGTAGATGGTTTGTAATCAGTCTCATCTTTACTCAATAGAAAAGACACAAGTAGAAATGTCCAGAAAATTACTTTTTGCATTTTATTTCAAGAAGACCGAGAGACAAGGACACTTGGTGTTTGTCTCTAGCCTGAGCATGGATCAACACTCTCCTGGTACACTTATTCTTCACCAAACACCTCTTACAATGTTTCTTCTGCCATTAGGCAGCAAATATGATTGGCTGGATGTCTGGTTTTCACAACAACCTTAGAAGCTTAATGACCAGGTTATTGGATATATTTTTATTGTGTTTCTTTGTTTTCCACACTTATTTAATTATATATTTAGTCAGGATTAGAAACGCAAATGTAAGAACGTTGTAATGCAAGTGACTGTAATATGTCAAGGCTACTTACCATGAACCATCTTCATTACTGCTTTGCTGTTTACTTTTTAAGACATTAAAGTGAAAAAAATGGGCATTATAGTCCAAGTTTTATTTTTGCTCATGCACATCATTCTTCTATTAATTTATTCCTTTCAGCAACACTCACAGACTCCATACGGACATACATGTTCACTCCACCCCTTTAACCTCAACGCTGCTCAGAAACATGCGCTGTTTTGTTCTGTATCTGTACTAAAAGTTAATTGGCCCTTGGGCAAAATGGTCTGCAGTAACCTTGACAACACTGACCTGCTGAGAAACATATCACAGCTATGTGAAATACCTTACATATATAGTCTCATTCACAGGGCACATTCACACATACTACAATACAACCTCACAGTACAGTATCTCACATTCTTTATAACATCACAAAGATCTAACACATTTACTGTCATGCAAATTCCCTCCCATGCATGTGTGTTAATAGAAGCAGTGCCACTCTGCAGCATACATACACACTCACATCCATGCACTTCCAGCGAGTCCCTTCTTCTGTTCAATTTGCTAATTTGCTGTGTATTATTTACGGGTGCTCCCAAGATGCTTATAAAGAGAAAATGGCACCGTCAGCTTTTTTATTCACACTTCTTACTCTCACTTCTCTTCCCTACCACCGTCGCCCTTCCATCACCCTTTTTACCTTCTTTTTCTTTATTTTTTCTCTCATCACCCATCACCTCTCTGTCTTTCCTCACCACCTATTTTACTTCCATCACAGTGAGTTGTTGCCTTAAGTCTTGCTTCTTTGACATGTCTTACACTTTCATTTTATCACCTGCCAACTTTATACCTCATTCTCATTACTTCACCTTTCCGCTTGGTGACCCTTGTCCTTTTTTGCCATTTTTAAAGCATCTTCTCCTTTAGATGTTCACTAAAGTTCCATTTAAGTTCTTAATATTTGTTTTACCTCATTTTACAAATGTTTTCTTTTTTAAGTTATCAAATAAAAAAGCTTCAGTTTTTAGAAAACAGAATGCGCATCAAACATGTCACAGCATTATGGTTTCAGAGCTGCAGTTGAATTAAGATAAACAAATCCGAAAACATGATTTCACTTTCACAGTAATGAAAATTAATCAATGTTAGTAATTTAATTGATTTATTATTACATATATAGTTATATCAGTTATTTTGACTGATTTTGTTTCAAAATGACTACAGAAATTTGTGTCAAATAATGACATTCAAAGTTTTGTATGTTTTTGAAGGACGTATGTAAAGAAGGAGTAAGTACGGCTTTGCTTACTCCCGCTATGCATGTGCTATCTGGTCTTCATTTTATCTGTTCAACCACCACTGCACGTTTATTGACTGGTTTCTTTTTCTGCCTCCCTTTTAATGCAAAGTCTTCTCCCCATCTTTATCTCTTCTGTGTCCATCCTAATGCCATGTCTTGATCAGCCACTGCTCCACATTTTATTAGCCCCATAAATGTCCCTAAGAGCTTCCACTATCACTTTACTAAAGCACTTGAAGAAAAGGAAGCTAACAAGAATAAAGAAAAAAAAGGTGCTGTAGGATTATTGCTTTGTTCCATGGATGGCAATTCAAATAAGAAAATGCATTAAACTGAAATGGCACTGGTGGCATTAAAGTGAATTAGACAATAACAAATGACCACCTTGGTGCCCTAACCTGAACAGCTAGTTTTTTTTTTTGTTCTTCTTTTTTTGATCATAGTAACTCATCTAAATTTGCTGCATGTCTTTTGGGCATAGGTCCAGAAAAGCTTTTATATCCATAAAGGCCTATGGATCACAGCGAATTGCATTAAGCTGTCCAATTTAATTACAGTATTGACAAAACATAATAGATACTTACAGCCTTACGAAGAGCAATGGATAGAGGAGGCAAAACAACAGGGAGAAATAGAGCTGGAGAAACAAAAAGTGCAGACAATGTCCATTTATATTGCTGATGCAGTATCAGTGCAGGCGTTTGAGAAATGTGTACATGTTTGTGTGATAGTGTGTCTCTGTGAAATGATTTGTGAGGACCCATGAGAGTGTTTGAGGATGCTTAGCTTGAGTTAGATACTAAAGCTCCCCAATGACTTATTTCTTATAAACACAAACAAATGTGTACACAAAAACACATTTGAATATTCTGCCATTAAATGACTTACTTACCTGTCTACATACACACTGAAAAATCTCCACCCATGTGCATACGCACTTATTTAGCCACATGAAATAGATTGAATAAAAAAAAAAAAAGAATTGCTGTCCTGTCCCTGTCCAGCCAGGCCTGTCAAGCTCCCATCCTCTATGATCAATATAGGGGGTAATATTTTTATTCATAAAGCACCCACTTAATTAAATCACAGGAATGAGAGTGGTGGGGGAGTCGGGGGAAAGGTATGGGACGCCAGATCAGCAAGGGCATGGAGTCAAAGGACTGATGAAGAATTACTGACTATAAAGAGAAAAAAAAAAGATGTGGAAAAAGAAAAACTTGTGTGTGTCCTACACTGATACCATACGGGGACACAGAGCAGATTTTAAGGTTTAGAAATAGTTTTTGTCTTAACAACAACATTTTTATTCAACCAATCATTTACATATTATTAACAAAATGAAAATCTGTCAGCAATTTTTATTTGTTTTTAGAATCATTTCTTGCTGTTAGCATAATGGCACAGTCTATCCTATTCTGAGGATAAAGTAGCAGTAAATGTTTACTTGGCTAACGTTACAAATAGAGACAAAGAGAGAGAAAAAAACAGGACCATGTTGTATCAAATAAAACCTTAATGAGAGCATGATCATTTTATTTTAACAAACAGAAAAAAAAATTATTCTAAACAAAATGTACCAAATTTTATTAACAAGATAGATGTTATTATGGAAAAACATTCATTTTTAAAAGGGCCTGAAACTAAACCTCTATATTATTGACATTATGCAGACTTGATAGTTGCAAAGTTTTGGATAGATGGAAGTTGAAGTAGTTGCTTTTAAATTGTCCAGTAAAAAAAAAAAACGTGCATCATGTAATTGGAGCAAACTGTTACCCCTTTTAGGAGGTGTGCTGATTGAGCACTTGGCTGGGGCCTTTTTGAATAGAGTTTGCATGTTTTCCAGTGCTTTTCAAGATAATATGGGTTTCTCCCACCTATTTAAAACAGGCTTGCTAGGTTAAATGGCAACGTTAAATTGGCCCTTGATTTGAGTGTGTGCATACATGGTTATTTATTTGTGGTCTTATGATGAACTTATGACTTGTCTAGACTGTACATCACCTCTCATTCATTGAGTACAGGAGAAAGCACCAGTTCCACATGATCTTGAATAGGATCAATCAGATATATAAGCTGGATGTGTTGATTTAATAGAAATCAGAGCTCTAAAGTTATTTACATGAAATACTCAGATACCTACAGAAATTTTTGTGCACTTATTGTCTTTGACAGCACTTGGCAGAGAGTGAAACAATGAAAAGTTTTCAAAGTTTATGGAGTCCCAGGCATTGCATCACAGCTACAGTACATTCAGTAAGTACACCTGCAGCATGACTTTGGTCATACCCTACAGTAGAGTGCCTTAAAGAACTAGGAGAATATGAGCTAGCCAACAGTCAATATTTATTACTCTCTTTATGGAACAATATTAAATGCAGTTACAGCCCCCAAGGGAGAGAGGAAGAGACAGGGAGGGAAAGTGATATAGGGATAAATAAAGAAAGTCAGAGAAGAAGAGACGGAGAGGAGAAGTCAGAGGCTTGCACCAACCAAGAATTAGGATACAAAATGGACTTGTGTAACCTCTGTCTTCCTTTCTTTTTACCCCTTAATTTTCTTTCCTTTCTTGTACTTTTAAGAATTTTCCCTGGAGCCTTGCAAATTTTAATTCTTTGTCTTTTCCCACTCTTCTTTTAATAAAAGACACACAGAACGATGCATATATACAGTATTGCCATTCATTCATTCTCTTTTGCCTGCTGTTTCTTTCACAGAGAGGCTCACACATTTTGCCTTACACATGGACATAAACCTCCACTGCCCTCCTTGTTGTTTCTGTCTCGAAAAGACCTCCTATGATGCCTTTTGACAAAAAGCCACCTGCAATCAAACAGGTCTGCTTTCACTTCACTGTTTGAAGGTTAATGGTTCAGAGACAAGTGGCCCGTTCTCATATCTGGATGAGCCTGAGGGTGGATCTGTCTTTTATCTGGTGTTCATTGTCACATTGAACAATGCAGGGTGAAAAATCTTAAGAGGAAGTGTTTACTTGAATTAGTATTAAAAAAAAGGAAAATTACATTCTTGAATGCTCACTACATACAATATCGGCATCTGTGTTTCTGTGGCATTCACAGACATAATAGAGTAATATTTGTATATGTTATGGGTTAACACCAGCATCCTAAAATGTGTGTGTGTGTGTGTGTGTGTGTGTGGGGGTTGGAGGGAGGGTGTATGTGTG